>JAJIBD010014311.1:0-30263 GCA_021461705.1 Cryptotis parvus
TGATCTGAGGAGAGGGGGTGGAGAGGAGACTGAGAGGAGGAGTTGAGGATAGTTGAAAGAGATGAGGAGAGGCCAGAGTGTGGCACAGCAGGTAGGGTGTTTGTCTTGCATGCAGTCAACCAGGGTTCAATCCCCGACATCCCATATGGTCCCCTGAGCACCACCAGGAGTAATTCCTGAGCAAAAAGCCAGGGAGTAACCCCTGAGCGTCGCCAGGTGTGACCCCCCAATAAAAGAGTTGAGGAGAGTTGAGGGAGAGGGGAGGAGAGGAGAGTTAAAAGGAAAATTGAAAGAGGTGAGGAGAGGAGAGTTGAGGAGTTTCTGCAGTCTTTTTAAGCAAGAAGTTACAAAGACAACACATCACACACACACACTTCCAGACCACAGCAGGCTTAAGGCTGACCTTTCTCTGCCTACGCCTCCTGATAAAAAGAGCCTCCAGGGAGCTTCCCAGTGTTGAGCAAGCATTGGTTTTTGGGAGACTCTTGTTAGGAAGTGTCTCCGAATTATTATTGAGGACTTTAGAAAGGAAATGTGCCAGAGAAACACAGAGGCCTGGGAGGAGCTGCTGCAGGCTCAGGGATCATAGATCGGAACCATTATTGTATTATTGTATTGAAGCCAGTAAATCACTTGCCCCACACCTCATGACTAAGGTAAATTGGGACATTTGCTCACATGTGCTGCTCCCACTCCAAGTGATTTCCATTATGTCTAATTAAATTAGATATTAAGTCCTATTTCTCCTCACTCATTGGTAAATGTTCTCAGGGATCCCCAGAAAAAGAGGTGAAAGAGGAGCTGGGTTAGTGTTGATGTAATAATAGAACAGTAATTATTATAGAAACTGGACTTGCTGGCAAGCTCACTGCATACTTAGAGCAAAGACCAGGTTAATTAGCAAAGAATGGGTAGCAATGAAAAAGAAATGCAAATATTAACTGGGAACCCAATAGCCTTGATTTGGTGTTTCCAGCCGTAGAGTTCCTGAGGGAAAGGGCGCAAACAGAAGAAAGACCAAACCCGTAAGTGTTGAGCTGAGTGACAAGGGACCTTGCCTCAAAGAGCAACAGATCAAGCTCAAGCGTTAGCTCCAAGCACTGTACCTGCTTGGTGCCTGGGTACTAGAGCTGCAGACCCGCACGGTCAAGAGATGTTGACTGTCAGCCCCTCAGGAGCCCATTGCTCGGTGAGTCACAGGAAAGTGGTCCCTCCGCACTCAAAATACAGCAACCAGCCACCACCACATACCAGAAAAAGGTCCTTCTAGAGGATGTCATCTAAGTACAACCCATGTGAGGGATGAGGCTGAGGAGTCTAAGACAAGGGAGGGTGCAGACACAGGTGTGAGATTTGGGGCCCAGAGAACGTCCTGCAGTGCCTGACACCACCATCCCACTCACTGCATGGCCTTGAAAGCGGCCACAGTTAGTCTTACCTGTGGACGTCAGTTTCCTCATCTATAAAATGTAAGTTGTAACCCTGTAAGCCCCTGAGTCACTAACAGAGACCCTGGATAAACAAGTGCAGACTTCACTGTCCATTCACCCATCTGCCCTCAGTGTACTCAGCACTTAGACTAGGCCCCTGCTCTTGAAGGGTGCGTAAACAAAACAAATAACCTCATAAAACACTGGGTAAGTAGGGCTGTAAGAAGCATGATGGAAGGCTGATGCATGCCAGTTGTGACCCAGTCTATCCTGGGGCAGCAAGGGAAGAGATACCACTATAAGGATTAGATTCTATGACCTTGTAAAACCTTTGGGGTATACAGTCATTACTGGGGTTTTATTTCTTTGTGGCATTTGACTTTACAGTTTCTTGTTGTCGTTTCAGAGATAAGACTTCAATTTTAGTTTATTTCCTTTCTTGGGGAATGAGGGAGGAGGCATTCCCAGTACACTAAGCAGTGGTATGGGGGCTACATGGTGATTCTCTGTCTCTGTCTCTGTCTCTGTCTCTGTCTCTCTCTCTCTCTCTCTCTCTCTCTCTCTCTACGCTCTCTCTCTGTTTGGGGGCCACTGCCTAGGGCAGCCTGCAGTTTCCTTACTCAATCAGGTTTTCCTACTGTTTTTCTTTTTTTATTTGGGGGCACACAAATATTTTTTTTTATTATACCACCGTGAGACATACAATTACAAAGGTGTTCACAATTAGTTCTTGGTAATACAGTATTCCAGCACCCATCCCTCCACCAGTGCCCCATTTCCACCACCAATGTACCCCACCCTCCCACCCACCCCCAGGCTGCCTCAGCAGCAGGTAGCCCGTTTCCTCTCTTTCTCTCCTCTCTCTCTCTCTGTCTCTGCATCTCTCTCCCTCTTGTTTTACACATTGTGGCTAGCCCTGCAGATAATTAGAGTTTATCACTTAAGTCTCTTCACACAAATATTTTAAAATTTAATTATAGAACCATGATTTACCAAGTTCTCAACATTTGAGTCTTAGGCATATAATTTTCAACACTAATTCCACCACTAGTCCAACTTTCTCCAGCTTCCACAATCCTCCCTCCCCACCTGGACAGCACATTCAATTCAGCGGTTGCCACTTAGATCTCGTGTTTTCCAGTACCAGCGCCCCACACCACCAAGTAACCAAAGTCCTAACCCTTAATTCCCCATGACTTCCATTTCTCATCTTCCTCTACCCTGGATTTCTTTACTTCCTGTTATCCTTCCTACACTCTGGGTCAAGGGTGATCCAAGCACACTCCTCCCCTTTACAAGTCAACTTTGCTCTGCCATCCTTGTCAGCTGCCTGCCAGGGGAGCAGACTGCCCAGTGCAGTCGGCTGCTCCCCTTAGAGTCGAACTTGGAGTGTCTCTGGGGGAACGTGGCACGCTGAATTAATTGTGCAGCTTCCTGCTGACTATTCTTCCCCTGACCCAGGGGGCCACCAGCAGGTGGGGACGCCTCTCATCTCTCATCTGGAAACTTCGGGAGAGTGGAGGGCACTTAGCCACCTGACAGGCTTTATTTATACATAGGAACTCGGAGAAGCACAGGTTAACAACCGCAAAAGCACATTCTGCTCCCCAGGGTCATGAGCCATCTTAGCTTTACATACGATCGGCTTCTCTCTCTAAGCGCGAGTCTACATCTAGCCAGTTCCTGAGGCTCGAGCAGGCTCTAGTCATGCAGGGGAGCCTTTTGCCCTCCAGTCCAGCACTTCTGTCTTTGCCTCAGTTGAACCCCAGGCTCTGCGGCGGGTGATAAGCAGTTGCTCAGAGAAAACCACTAAAGACATGATTATAGAAACTCAGCTTCCTCTCACCCCTCGTGTTTCTCCTGCCCAGCACACTGAAAGGAGGACCAGCTAATGGTAAGGACAAACGCCTCCTACCTGGCCTGTTCTGTCTTCCTGGCACTGTGTGGACCCCGTGTGATGACCCTGGTGGGAAAGAGGGTAGCTGGAAGGAACCAGCCTCAGCCCTGGGACTAACCATCAGATGTGCCTGGACTGTGTTTACGTGGAACATCTGACTTTTTGAGATCTTCTTGGGCACAGACCTTTCTCTCAGGCAACTTGTTCCCCGCCCCTTTAGCTCAGCCCTTTCACTTGTGCCCCTCACAAGCTGTGACTCTCCCAACTCCGGTACAAGAACATAAGCTGGCCCAGTGCAACAGGAAGCAGGCACTCAGAGAACACTTGTGCCAAGGAAGAAAGTGGAGTACCTGGCCTAGTCTCTCTGTCTCTCTCACTCTCTCCCCACACCCAGCAGTGGTGTTCAGGACTTACTCCTGAATTTGAGTTCAGAGTCACTCCTGCTGGTGCTCAGGGATTCCAGGTTGGCTGTGTCCAAGGCAGGAGCCCTACCCACTGTACTATCTTTCAGGCCCTTTTGCTCTACCTCTTGAGCATATCCCTGACATCAGACTTCATTTCTATAGACAGGGGGGCGTCATGCCCAGCTGTGCTTTGAGGTCACTCCTGACTCAGGAAACCATGTGTTACTGAACGGAACCTAGGGCCCCATCATGTGAAGCAGTTTTCTAGCTCTATGAGGATTTTAGTACTTTAGATTTATTCTATGGTGGGTGCATATCCAGCTGTGCTCAGGGTTTAATCCTGGCTCTGAGCTCAGGGATCACTCCTGGCAGGCTTTGGGGACCCTACATGGTGCCTGGGATCAAATTTGGGTTAGCCACATGAAAGACAAGTGGCGTGCCTGCTGTGCTATATCTCCATTCCCTGAATTTTATTTATTTGCATATATATTCTTTAATTTAAAATTAAAATTCTGTAGTTTACAAAGCAATAATGGTTTCTTATGCACCTAATCCCAACACCACACCCTCCTTCTCCCAAAGACCCCAACATTCCTCCCTCTCCACCTACCTCAACTCAGTTGTTGTGGATCAAAGAATGTTATTTCTTAAGAGTTCCAATAGAGGTTCTCAGTGTGTAGCACATCCTCTGTGTGAGCCTGGGAGCACCGACTGAGGACCTGCCCTTTGTTCTTTCCACAACTGAACTCTGATGCCACAGGAGCTACCTGAAGATGTCAAAGCAATAAATCATAGTTGAATGTTGATGTAAGCAGCTGGATGGTAACGCCATCATAGAAGACCAGCATAAAGAAGAAAAAATTAAAAACAATGATGAAACGTAAGAACTTTGAGAGCATCAAGGTAACGATATTCACATCACAGGTGCTTCGAGACAAGAGGCACGAGAGAAAAGAAGCAGAATTTTAATGAAGAAATAATAGCTAAGAATGAGAACCACAATGAAAATAGAAACCCCCTCTGAAGAAGCCCAAGGTTTTCCAAGTAAACTGAATCCAAACAAACTCATTTTAGGACATGACATGAAAATGTCAAAAATGAAAGATTGAGGCCCCTAAAAGCAGCAGAAGAGTGAAGGATCACGAAAGTCGTTCCCAGATAATAGTAGCAGATTTTCCCATAGAAACTCTCTGATCCTGAGGAAATATCATGATTTATACAAAATTTTGGTGCGAAAAGCCCTCCAACCAAGCACAGATGAGCTCAAAGGAAAACCCAGTTATGTTTTTGCTCAGTTTTGAGGAGAAAAAAAAGAGCTTTTAGCAAAATAATTGTTAAAGTTTTATCCAACTGACCCTCCCAGAAATACTTTTTTTATTTTTTTTATTTTTATTATACCACAGTGAAACATACAATTACAAGGTGATCATAATTGGTTCTTGGTAATACAGTATACCAGCACCCATCCCTCCACCAGTGCCCCCATTTCCACCACCAATGTACCCCACCCCCTCCGCCCACCCCCATGCTGCCTTAATAGCAGGTACCCCAGTTTCCTCTCTTTCTCTCTCTGTCTCTCTCTCTGTCTCTGCATCTCTCTGCCTCTTATTTTACACATTGTGGCTAGCCCTGCAGGTATTTAGAGTTTATCACTTAAGTCTCTTTGTGTATATTCAATGGTGAGTCTTAATCTGCCATTACCATTTCCCACATTTAGTAAAACACTGGTATCTATTTATGTCGTATTAATGAATGCAGTCATTCTATATCTGTCCTTTTCCTTCTGACTAATTTCACTCAGCATGATAGTCTCCATGTCCCTCCATTTGCAGGTAAATTTCATAATGTCATCTTTTCTGACAGCTGTATAGTATTCCATAGTGTAGATGAACCACAGTTTCTTTAGCCAGTCCTCTGTTCTCGCCTCCCAGAAATACTTAAGAGAAAAGAAAAATAAGCCCGCTAGAAGGAAAACATATGTAAAAAACAGAAAACATGGGTTGCAGGGAGAGAGCTCAGTAGGCCTGTGCTTTGCCCACAGACCTGGGTTCGATCCCCACCATTTCGTGGTCTTCAGGCACAGATGGCTCTAGGCCAAAATGCAAAAAGTATACATGAATAAAAAAATGTGGAGGGGAGAATAATAAGAGGGGCTCTTTTTAATTTCTGGGATCCTTTTTATTCTTCCACTGTTTGGAGAAGTTTAAAAATCAAATAAAATATTAGATTTCAGTTCCAAAATGATTTTTTGAAATCTTATTGCTCTGTTGAGATTTAAGATTATCCAGTCCATAATTTAATATGGTTAAAATATGTCATTTATATTTTAATTTCTCTTTAGATTGTTTGCTTTTTTTAATTTTTATTAAAAACATTGTGATTTACAAAGTTGTTCACTATATAGCTGTTTCAAGCATTTAGTGTTCCCACACCAACAGTGTGACCTTACCTCCACTAATATTCCCAATCCCAACCTGCCCCCTTAGGCATAGAGCAAATATACTTTATATTGCTTATTCTAACAAAACTTTAAGAACTGGTAAATAGAATGATCAGAAATAAATAAGTAGGGCCGGAGCCACAGCACAGTGGGTAGGGCGTATGCCTTGCATGTGGCCGACCTGGGTTCGATCCCCAGCATCCCATATGGTCTCCCTGAGCACTGCCAGGAGTAATTCCTCAGTTCAGATCCAGGAATACAGTAATAACCCCTGAGCATCATCAGGTGTGACCCAAAAAGAAAAAAAAAAATCAGTAATAGTCAATTGGTGATCGCTATATGATTTTGACCTGTGTAAATAAGAAAATTAAAACCACTTAATACAGTAGAATAAAATGCCTATTTTCCTTTACATTTTCTTTTCTTCCTTTTTTTTTTTTTTTTTGCTTTTGAGTCACACCCAGCAATGCTCAGGGGTTACTCCTGGCTTTGCACTCAGGAATCACTCCTGGTGGTGTTTGGGGACCATTTGGGATGCCGGAGGATCAAACCTGGGTCAGTCACGTGCAAGGCAAATGCCCTTCCTGCTGGACTATCACTCCAGCCCCTACATATATACAATTTCAACTCTGGAATTTGAAGTACATTACTCTATCACTATCACTATTTTCCCATTCATCATCAATTTGCTCGACCAGGCTCCAGTGACATCTCCATATGTCCTGTCTCATGCTAGTAGAGCCCAAGGGCATCTGCTCACTCCAGAAACATAAAGAGCCTCAAACCATTATATTAGGTCATGGGAATGACCTAACATAAGTGTTACTGGTATTTGGCATATCAAATACGACAGGAGCAGCTTGCCAGGCTTACTGTGCGGGTGGCATACTCTTGTAGTCACCTCTAAATCCAGCATTTATTGATGAAATGAGTGGCCGTAAGCGGCTGTGCGAGCCGGGCTGTGATAGGCTCATCTGCTGGATGGAGTTCAGATGAGAGGGAGGTCCAGATGTGGAAAATGGCGGCCCTCATGGAGTGGTGAGGTTGTCTGGCTTGTTGCGAGGCTCTGCAGGGGTGGCGGGCCAGGGCTAGAACCTGCCATCCCCCCCTCCCCACGGGCGCCTCGTGAGTGGCTGGGCACAGGGAGAGCTGGTAGCAGCTCTACCCCATGTCTGTGAGTCTCTGGATCAGCATACCTGGGCTGGATTGAAAAAAAAAGTACATTACACTCAATTTTATTTTTTCACTTGACTCTCATTATAGTAATAATCATATGTCACCTGTCATTAATAATATTTTAAGGCAATTCTGTGTTAATATATTTTGGAGTTTACATGAAATAGGTAAGACCTACATGTATAAATTTTCCCCTTATACTTTATATAAACACTGTGGTTTACAATGTTTTTCATGATGATTTGTTACAGATGTTCAGTGTTCCAACACCAATTCCACCACCATTACACCTTCCCTCCACCACTGTCTCCAATTTCCCCAGTCACCCCTTAAACCTACCTCCATAGCAGGCCATCAATAAATTATTTTTTTTGTTGCGTGTTATCTGTAATTTGTTAGCAGGATGATCAAAAAATTTTCCTTAGGAGAGTTAGTAAAAATTGTTGTTTCTCACCATGGAGCCATTAAGTCCTTGTATAAGAGATTACTAAATTGTTACAGGTTAAGCCTCTGGGTTTGCATTTTTTAATCAAGATTGGTTGCCTTCTCACGTTACATCCCATCCAATCGGGTGTGCTAATACTGATTTATCAGTGTTATATAGAGTTTGAGATATCACTCCAGGAAGTTCAGAATTTTTAACTGGGTGGTACAGTTGTAATTACATTTTTAACTGGGTGGGAGCTTTGGTCAGTGTGTGTGTATGTATGTGTGTGTGTGTGTGTGTGTGTGTGTACTGCTGGAGTTTGGGGACATACGGGGATGTAGGGGGAGTAGCCCACCATGACTCTGTAAAGTCTAGAGACCTGCATACCTGAACTTTTCAGCAGATTAATTTCTGGATTCTGCCCCTCGAGGTGTTGCAGGTGAGGCTGCGGTGCCCGGCTGCGTTGGCAGGTGGGAGACAGGAGACAGGCTTGTCTACAACCAGGGCTCTGCCCCATGGGCCTGGAGAGTTGATCGTCTGACATAAAAAAGGGCTGGGCCCCCTGCTATGAACCCTGAGCCACAGCAGAGCCTGGCAAGCTACCTGTGGTGTATTTGATATGCCAAAAACAGTAACAATAATGGACCTCATTCCCAACGAATGGAGATGTTACTGGCGCCCGCTCGAGCAAATCGATGAACAAATGGGAAGACAAGTGATACAAGTGAATTTCTGGATGAGGCTCAGTTCTGGGGGCATGATGGTGATTTTGGATGTAGGAGCAATCAGTAGCTGGGGCACAGTTTGGGTGGGCAAGGCTGACCTGCTCCTCTGAGATGCCCAGTACAACTCAGCCACATGCAGATTTCCAGAAACATCTTCTGCGACTTGCTGATCTCTTTTGAGATTTATTTATGTGTCTCTGGATCATAGCCAGTGCATAAACTTGCATGGCACTGGAGGTGGTTTGTGGGCATGACACAAATATTTTACTTCTCACTATTTTTTTTTAATTTGGGGCCTCCAAAGTAGTGCTTTGAGCATCCGAGAGCCATTACTGGTGACACCCAGCCAACCAGTTTGCATGGTTCAATGCTCAGGTCTCATGGTTCAGTACTATTTGGGCCTCATAGTGCTGGGGCCACCAGAATCACACTCCCAGGGCTCAGGTACCTCAGGGTGACACCCAGAAGTGCTCTGGAGGCGAGGAAGTATTTGAGAGCAGAGTCAGGGTTTTGTGCGTGGAACACAGCAGTCCTGACCACTGAGCTCTCCCACTACCTTGTTTTCTCTTTCTCTCAGTTCAACATTTGGCTTGAATCGGGGTTGATCTAATTTTCATGTTGTCCTAATTCTTTTTGTTGAATAACTTTGATGCATACCACGTATTTTTTATATTCTATCTCTGGGTACTGTTTTTATATTTTCCTGGGGTGGCAGTGGGTTAAATAGAGTTATTGGTTAGATATTATCTACTTTCCAACGATAACGTTTCAGGGTATTCTCCTTCAAATGATATTGTATTAAAATTTAAAACTATCCTCTTAGGTGATATGCTATGTCATTACATCTAAGATTTTAATAATACTTTATTTCATGGGATTTATAATGGAGTTATTGTTCTCATTCCTAGTATTGGTTACGTCAGAGCATTGCACACAAAAACGTATACTTTGTAAAAAATTAATCTGTTTACTTAACCATGAGTGATCTTCATAATAAACAACTTGAAAAATAAAGACAAAAATAAAATATAATATATAAAATTGCTTTTTTTAAAAAAATAAACTTTGCGTTAGACTTTATCTGTTCTGGAGAAGCCCATGTTCTCTCCTGAATGTGTGTCTCTTTCTCTCCCTCTCCTTCTCTATTTTTCCGTATTTCTCCCTCTCTTTATCCACATTTCTCTAAATAAATCTCTTTAAATCAAACAAATGTTGATCCCCAAAATATTTTTTCTGAATTTTATAGATACACTGAGTTTGAGGGCCAAACTCAGTAGTTCTTAGTAGTACTGACTGAGCTGTGCTCCCTGGCAGTGCTCAAGTAAGTGGTTTAGGGAATCCAACATGGTCACACATGCAGTACTCAAAGCCCTGTGTTGGGGTGGAGGAACATCCGGCTGTGCTCAGGGTTTTCTCCTGGCTCTAAGGTTCAGGGCTCAGTCCTGGTGTGTGGGCAAGCACCTCACCCCTGTGCTATTTCTCTAGCCCTGCACTTTTCTGATTTTCAAGGTAAACTGCTCTGCTTGGAAAATAGAGAAAAAATTAAAATTATGTATGATCCTTTATCACTGTCACTGTCTTCCCGTTCATCATCGATTTGCTCGAGCGGGCCCCAGTAACATCTCCATATGACCTGTCTCATGCAAGTAGAGCCCAAGGGCACCTGCTTGCTCCAGGAACATAAAGAGCCTCAAACCATTCCATCAGGTCATGGGAATGAGGTCTATAATTGTTACTGGTATCTGGCATATCAAATACAACACAGGTAGCTTGCCAGGCTCTGCCGTGCAGGTAGCATACTCTTGTAGTTGTCTCAAAATCCAGCATTTATTGATGAACCGTGCAGCCACAGCGGCCGCTGAACTGGGCTGTGATAGGCTGGTCTGCTGGGTGGAGTTCTGACGAGGGGGAAGTCTGGATGTGGAAAATAGAGGTCCTCATGGAGTGGGGGGTCGTCTGGTTTGTTGTGAGGCTCTGCTCGGGTGGCGGGCCAGGGGCTAGAACCTGCCATCCCCTCCCGGGCACCTCACGAGCGGCTGGGCACAGTGAGAGCCAGTAGCAGCTCTGCCCCATATCTGTCTCTTAAAAAATAAAAATAAAAAATAAAAATAAATGATGTGAAACCTCTAGCTTTCACTCAGCTCTCTGGGCTGCTGTGCTTGTTCTTTGTGGATCAGCAGTAGGAGGGCCCGTTATGCCTCTAACAGAGCTGAGCCCATCTCGCCGCTAACAGAGCTCTGCCCCTCACGCATCTAACAGAGCTCAGCCTGGGATGCCATCAAGCTTCATGCGTTAACTGGGGGACCCCACAACCTGGTCTGCCCATGTGTGAGGTGACAACCCTCCCCTTGTGCGCTTTGTTCAATGCAGTTCACTGGCACAGGCATGGAAGAAGAACCTGCTCCACATCCCTTCCTGCATTAATTATGAGTTCTGCTTTGGCTAGAGAAAGAGGTGTAGAGGAGAATGGAAAGAGAAGGCAGAGAGAGTGGAAGGAAGAGGAACAGGAGAGGAGACGGTCAGGAGATTCTTTGACACACTGCAGCTACAGAGCCTCCAGGCCAAGCAAGACTTGACAGAGACCTGGACATGGAGCCCCGCTCTCTGCGAATGATGTGGTTCCTTCCGACTCTTGCAGAGCCGTAACCTGTGTGAAACCTCGCTGCCTACTCGGTTTCAGCAGGATCAGTTAAAGGCAACGTGATCCAAGGAATGAAACTAGAGTCGTGGCTCTGCCAGGACCTGCTCAGGGCCCTTAGACAGTCTCCTCTCTGTATATGTTGGCTTTTGACCTGTAAAGTCTAGGGGTTGTGGCCCAGGGGTAGAGTTGATATTGCACATCGGGCCTGGAGTTGATATTCCACATTAAAAAAAAATAATAATTTCTCACCCCACACAGGATTGTGGATATTGGATGTGACCTTATGTGTGAATTTTCTTTAGAGAGCAAAATAAAAATGCTTACTGTGTTTAAAAGATATTATTTCCAAGAAAGGAAGTAGTTTTGATTTCAACTTTGGTTTACTTATCAAAATGAGAGAGAGAGAGAGAGAGAGAGATGGATTCATATGGGAAAGTTCTAAAATTCTTATTCAGCTCCCACAGAGGCCAGGGCACCTGCTGGGTCCACTCCCATCTCATGTCCACTGAACCTTCCCCTCTTCCTTCTGTCGAATAGGGAATAATGACTTTTCATCAAGAATTTTATAATCACATCCTGCATGGTTAATTTAAAAATGACCATAATTATGCAATCCTTGCAGAGGGAAAGTTAGCATTTTAAGGGAAAATAAACTTTGATGCAATGTGTTACCTCTCTCTAGGCAAGTCACTCTGAAAGCCATGGTTTGCTGACACCAAGGGCTCCAGGGGCTGTAATTACATTCCAGCAGCCCCTGGCTCCTCACATTCCACTCACCTTTCACACCTGCTGCTTGAATCCACTCGTCTCTAACCTCAGAGGACTGGGTCAGAGTCTGTTACCCGCATTCCAAGTCTGAAGCCCTGTCCTCTCTCACTCTCTCACCTGCCTTTCATGCCAAGGTGCGTGCCCTGACCACCTTCCAACCAAGTTCAAGGAACCAACTTGAAGTGATTCGTTCTAATGTCTATTCTGACCACCTCCACCAAACGCAATGGAGAAATCTACCACCACATCTACCTGGACTCTGGAACTCAGCTCCATCATTTGCCATCTGTGTGGGCTTGGGCATGTCATGACCCCACTGAGTCTCAGCTTCCTTCTTTTTATTAGTCATACTGATACACAGGGACTGTCCCTGGCTCTGTGTTCAGGGGTCACTGCTGGCAGTGCTCAGGGAACCATACTCTCTCTGGCTGGGGGTCAAAGTGGGATTGACATTCGAGACATTGCCTTATTGCCTGTACACTCTCTCCAGCCTCAGTTTCCTCTTTTTAAAGATCTGATAGCCAAAGAGTAAGAAGGGCAGTAGGAGAGACTAGGCTTACAAAGAAGCCAACCCAGCGGTGTGTAATAAGCACTGTCTACAAACAGTAGTTCTGACTCCAGGTAAGTGGTGACTGGATGACAGGGTCTATTTCTCCCATTGTTCCTAATTTAGGCAACTCTCCCAACTCCCCTAGTTTGAGCAACCCCAGCAACTTCCCTCCTTGAGCAACTCCTCCAGCTCCTGCAAACCTTGGAGAAGAATGGGGAAAGACTTCCACTTTCCCCTACACTTCTACCCTCAAAGACCATCTCTGTGGTCCTAACAGCCCAGCCTTCCTACTGAAGCAACAGGCCTTCTCAGGAGGTGGGATCAGAACCACCGGCACGCCTGACCTCTTGAAGCCAGAGAACATTCCTGCACTCAGAAATACATACACTGTGGGACAGTTAAGTAATTCCCTTTTGTTTTGTAAACTGGTTCTCTGCAATTGCAGAGAGCTAAAAAAAAAAAAAAAAAAAAAGAGTCAAGCTCTCATTTCAAATCTTTCCCAAGAAAACAGGTGAGCACCCCCTAGTTGGTTCCATTTCAGTCTGCTTTTGTGTCGTTGGGTGTAGAACGCTGGGAACATGCTGTGTGGCTCCTCTGCCCCTTGGCCGACTGGAGCTTGCACCCTGAGCTGGGCCCCCTTTATTTCAGCAGAGATAATGCTCAGAGTTCTGGAGGCTGGAAGCCCACGAGGTCAACATTGCTCTCTGTGGCATGGGCAAGTGAAGACTGAGCCATCCAACAGACCATGTATGCCGAGTGTGCTCTCCAGCAAAGACCAACTCTGGCAGGGATCCTGTTCCTCTGGCATCCCGGTAAGGGCTCTGAGATGCATGAATGTGAAGATGGATCAGGTTGGCAGCAGGGTTTCATTTCTTTCACCCGAGAAACTCACTTGTTTATGTCTGTACCCCACACCCCAGCCTTGAATTGAGAGATCAGGGTTTACTTGGCATGAGTGAACAATAACTAGATTCCTTTCAGTCTTTTACCCCAGTATTCCAGGTTGCTATGGTCACTATACACATTACATAGAGAAAACTTCTGTTTTCCATACAGAATTTTGTGAGTGTTAAAAACGACAGCAAGGGGCTGGAGCAATAGTCCAGTGGGGAGGGCATTTTGCCTTGCATGTGGCCGACCTGGTTCGATCTCCGGCATCTCATATGGTCCCGCAAGCACCGCCAGGAGCGATTCCTGAGTGTAGTTTTAGGAGGAACCCCTGAGCATTGCTGAGTGTCATCCACAAAAGCAAAAATAAATAAATAAATCACATGTATCACTTCACGTGTCTTCCCGTTCATCATCAATTTCCTCAAGCAGGCCCCAGTAACATCTCCATATGACCTGTCTCATGCAAGTAGAGCCCAAGGGCATCTGCTCGCTCCCAGGAACATAAAGGGCCTCCATCCATTCCATCAGGTCATGGGAATGAGATCTATAATTGTTACTGGTATTTGGCATATCAAATACGACACGGGTAGCTTGCCAGGCTCTGCAGTAAACAAACAAATAAATAAATGAACAAGCAAACAAACAAATAAATAAATAACAGCAAGAGTCCGTAAGTGACGTTCAAAGAGGGGCTCTACAACCCAGGCAGAAAAAAAGGAAATAATAAAACTTAGAGAGGAAATCAATGAGTTGGAAACCAAAAAAAAACAATCCAAAAGATTAATGAAACCAAGAGCTGGTTTTTTGAAAAAATAAACAAGATTGACAAACCATTGGCAAGACTTGTAAGGACAGGGAAAGAAAACCCAATAAACAGAATCAGAAATAAAAAGGGTGACATCACAACAGAAACCACAGAAATCCAAAAGATCATCAGAGATTATTTTGAGAGCCTGTATGCCGTGAAACATGAGAATCTAGAAGAAATGGATCAATTCCTGAAGTCCTATAGCCTCCCACGGCGGAAACAAGAAGACCTCCAACTCCTGAATAAGCCTATCACCATCGAGGAAATAGAAACAGTAATTAAAAAGTCTGCCCGAACACAAAAGCCCAGGTCCAGACGGATTCCCTAGTGAACTCTACCAAACCTTTAAGGAGGACCTACTGCCAGTCCTGTTCAAGCTCTTCCAGCAAATAGAAGAAACAGAAACACTCCCAAACAGCTTCTATGAGGCACATATCACCCTGATACCCAAAGCAGGGAGAGACAACACAAAGAAAGAAAACTACAGACCAATATCCCTGATGAACACGGATGCTAAGATCTTCAACAAAATACTAGCAAACAGAATCCAAAGAATCATCAAGAAGATTATACATCATGACCAAGTAGGATTCATCCCGGGAATACAAGGATGGTTCAACATTCGCAAGTCAATCAACATAATACATCATATCAATAAAAAGAAAAAATAAAAACCATATGATCCTTTCAATAGACGCAGAAAAAGCATTTGATAAGCTCCAGCATCCGTTCATGATTAAAACGCTCCAGAAAATGGGAATTGAAGGGACTTTCCTCAAGATAGTTACAGCCATCTACCAAAAGCCCACAGCAAGCATCATTCTAAATGGGGAAAAGTTGAAAGCCTTCCCCTGAGATCAGGGACAAGACAAGGTTGCCCACTCTCACCTCTTTTATTCAATATAGTATTGGAAGTACTTGTCATAGCAATCAGAGAAGAAAAGGACATCAAGGGCATCCAGATAGGCAAGGAAGAAGTCAAGCTATCATTATTTGCAGATGACATGATATTATACCTAGAGAACCCTAAACTCTCTACCAAAAAACTCCTAGAAACAATAGACGCATATAGTAGAGTGGCAGGATACAAAATCAACACCCAAAAAGTCAGTGGCTTTCCTATATACAAATAACGAAAGAGAACAAAGGGATATTAAGGAAACTATTCCATTCACAATTGTGCCACAGAAAATCAAATACCTAGGAATCAACTTAACCAAGTATGTAAAGGACCTGTACAAAGAAAACTACAAGACACTGCTCCAAGAGATAAAAAGAGGACACAAGGAAATGGAAACACATTCCCTGTTCATGGACGGGGAGAATCAACATTGTCAAAATGGTAATACTCCCTAGAGCTCTGTACAGATTCAATGCAGTCCCTATGAGGATACCGATGACATTCTTCAAAGAAATTGACCAAACGCTCATGAAATTTGTATGGAACAATAAACCCCCAAGGATAGCTAAAGCAATCCTCGGGAAAAAGAAGATGGGAGGCATCACCTTTCCCAACTTCAAACTGTACTACAAGGCAGTAGTAATTAAAACAGCATGGTATTGGAATAAAAACAGACCTGTGGACCTATGGAATAGAATTGAGTATCCTGACACCCAACCTCAAACACATGATCATTTAATCTTTGATAAAGGTGCAATGAGTCTAAAATTGAGTAAGGAAAGCCTCTTCAACAAGTGGTGTTGGGAAAACTGGTCAGCGACATGTAAAAAAATGAATTTGGACCTGTGTCTAACACCATGCACAAAAATCAGATCAAAATGGATTAAAGATCTCAATATCAGACTTGAATCCATAAAGTACATTGAAGAAAATATAGGAAAAACCCTCCACGACATTGAAGCTAAAGGCATCTTCAAAGTTGAAACACCATTAACAAAGCAACTAGAAGAAAAGATAAACATATGGGACTACATGAAACTAAAAAAGCTTCTGCACCTCAAAAGAAACAGTGACTAAGATACAAAAGCAGTCCACAGAATGGGAAAGAATATTCACCCAATACCCATCTGATAAGGGGTTAATATCCAGGATATATCAGGCACTGGTAGAACTTTTACAAGAAGAAAACAAACAACCCCATCAAAAAATGGGGAGAAGAAATGAACAGAAACTTCACAAGGAAGAAATTCGAATGGCCAAAAAACATATGAAAAAAATGCTCATCATCACTAATCATCAGAGAGATGCAAATCAAAACAACAATGAGATACCACTTTACACCACAGAGACTGGCACTATTCAAAAGAGCAAGAACAACAAGTGCTGGCGTGGATGTGGGAAAAAAGGGGACACTCATCCATTGTTGGTGGGAATGCCGGCTGGTACAGCCTTTCTGAAAACAATATGGACTTTCCTCCAAAGACTAGAAATTGAACTCCCCATTTGACCCAGCCATACCACTCCTGGGAATCTACTCTGGGAAACCAAAAATACGCAGCGGAAACACCATCCCTACTTTTATGTTCATAGCAGCATTATTCACAATAGCCAGAATCTGGAAGCAACCAGAGTGCCCGAAAATCGATGACTGGATAAAGAAGCTTTGGTACATCTACACAATGGAATACTATGCAGCTATTAGGAAAAATGAAGTTATAAAATTTGCCTATAAATGGATGGACATGGAGAAGATTATGTTGAGCGAAATTAGCCAGAAGGAGAGAGACAGATACAGAATGACTGCATTTATTTGCATGGCATAAATATATATGTACATATTATGATACCAATAGCCAAGGTCAAGTGAAACATATATCAGGAGGTCTTGTCAAAGGTGGAAATTATCACAAACGTGTGGGAGTCAGAGGTTAGGTAAGACAGAAAATGGAACAGGGTGCTAATAATTGTCGAGGGTACTAATGCCAACCTAGAACTGAGCATTAAATAGAGGCAAAAGGATACACATGACAACCTTTTAATGTATGTTCTGTAATCCATAGTCTGGAAGGGAAGGAAAAGAGAAAGAGAGAGAAAGGGAAAGAAATAAAGAACCTGCCATGGAGCAGGGCTGGGGGAGGGGGAGGGTACCGGGGATGTTGGTGGTGGGAGATGGGCACTGGTGGAGGGACGGGTGCTGGAACACTGTATGACCAAAACCCAAACATGAACTTTTTAATTGTATATCTTTTTTATTTGTATATCTCACGGTGGTATAATAAAATACTTAAAAAAAAAATTTAAAAAAGAGCGGCTCTAAGGACTTAATACTTGTCACACTGTGCTAAGACATGGGTCTGACTCCTAGGACCCTCAGAATTTTGGTTTTTTTTTTTTCTTTTTGGGTCACACCCAGCTATGCTCAGGAGTTACCTCCTGGCTCTGCACTCAGGAATTACTCCTGGCAGTGCTCGGGGACCATATGGGATGCCAGGGATCGAACCCAGGCCAGCACAGGCCGGCTGCGTGCAAGGCAAACGCCCTACCCGCTGGGCTATCGCTCCGGCCCCCCCCCCCTCAGAATTTTGCCAACCGCTGCAGCTCTTTCCAGGAGTAAATCTCGGGTCACCCAGCACAGCTTGTGAGGGCGCCACACCCAACCCCCAGAAGAAGATGCTCGAAAATCAGAAAAATCAGAACCAAGAAATCTGGTTTATCTCTCCAAATTCTGTTTTCCACGGGTAAGGAACACACCCATCACCCCATTTTTAAAACAGGGACAGGGCTCCTCATGCCAGTGAGAGTCTGTGTGTTTCTTAGGCGGCCTCAAGGCAGGACAACCTTATGAATATAAGGAGGCGGCATCAGCATCTCTGTGGAAAGAGGGAGTTTAGGGTCCATTTTGAGAAAAACAAGTTACAGAAGCCCCGTTCATAAAACAAGTAATCAATGCCAAGATCGATTTCAGGGAAGAAAAAAAAGCTTCCCTAGTGACTAACCACTGCCACAGAGGGGAAAGGTAAGTGGTCAGGGAGAGGGCAAGGCTGGGGTGCAGCCTCGCGCAGAGGGAGGGGGAGGTACAGGAAGTGGAGAAGCTCTCACTGCCCTCCACAGGGCCAGGGACACCTCTGTGACCTCCCGTCCACCCAACCAAGACTCTGATAATGCCCAGAGCTCGTCCGGCTGGGACCAGAAGCAAAATGTGAAATGTTAGAACAGGGAATTCACTCAGACCATTGCTTTTAGACAAAGTTACTCAGAGGGAGCTGGTCTTATCTGACCATCGCTTCATTATTGCACATTCCGTTCTTGCTCCTGTCTTGGTAACAAAATGTATCCAGTTACTCTAGCCAAAAGGCCATTTTGTATATTGCCTTTTAAGAAATTAATACTAGGTCCTAATACTTTCCGATAGCCCTATGTTGCACTTAATAATTTTCACATCACAAACATCTGAGGCCAAGTGTCAGAAAGGCACTAAATCCTGGGAAGATAGGGATTTAAAACAGGGTTTCTTTTCTTTAGAAAACTTTTTGATTGGGATTCTGTGGTGTTCAATACTATTAAATATGGTTTCTCGTGCACATAATTTCCACACCCTCACCAATGCGCCCACCTCCCTCCCCCAGGTACCCCGACTCCTCGCCCTCTCCTTCCTCACCCCCACTCAGTTCTGCCCCAGTTCTCCCCTATGTTGCCAATGGACCTTTGTTGCTCTTTCCGGTGTATCAAAAGTGTAGAAACACCCAGTGCAGGCCGTCTGTGGTGGGAATGGGCCCTCATCCTTCAGGTGGGCATGTCAGCTGGTTCAGCCTCTATGGAAAGCAATTTGGAGACTTCTCAAAAAAATCAGGAATAGAACTTCTGCATTAGATCCAATAATACTTCTTGATCTATTCCCCCAAACTCAAAAACATTGGAATGATCTAGAAACGACCCAACTGCAGATGAATGAATCGAGAAGATGTGTACAGAGGCTGGAGGAATGGGACAGCAGCCGGTGGGTTTGCCTTGCGTGTGGCTGGCCTTGGCACCCCAGGCTAGAGGATGTTAAGTCTCACAAGGGAGCAAGGCCCTGAGTTTGATGCTGACACTTCCCTGGTATGGGGCACTGACTCCAATTCAACAAAAAGGCTTGAAAGTCAGCCTGCCAGGAGGTGAAAGCAGCTAGGAGCAACGTTTCTAAACTGCTGGGGAACCCCAGCACCAACCAGTAACCAAGCTCCAGGGACACACAGAGCTCAGCCAGCCCAATGAGCCTGACATCATCTGACACCATCATATCACCTGAGATCAGGGTAACTGCAAATAAGTTACAGAACCCTGAAGACCAATGCATGAATGTTGCTTCAGCTATGAGTTTCAGGGTGGTTGTTAAACCATAAAAATACTCCTCAAACGAGGCTCCGGAGTACTGGTCCCACAGCCGTGTTCAGTGGCTTCCCTTCCAAGGTCAGGTTTTCTGGTTTATTTTTTTAAATATTTTTTATTGAGTCATTGTGAGATACACACTTACAAAACTGCTTGTGATCGGATATAAATCAGTTTTAAATACAGCAAAGTTAAGGTTATCCAGTTGGATCGGAGGTATGACAAAAGCTCATCTGGTATTCCTCAGTGGTAAAAGCCATGGATCTTTTTTTGGTTTGTTTGTTGTCAACTGTCTTTGTACATTGCTTTAAATAAAAAAAAGCCCAGTGAGGGAGTATCCCTGTCTCAAAAGGAACAAAAAGTGAGGCAGGAGTAATAGCACAGTGGGTAGGGCGTTTGCCTTGCACGAGGCCGACCCGGGTTCGATCCCGGCATCCCATTTGGTCCCCTGAGCACCGCCAGGAGTAATTCCTGAGTGCAGAGGCAGGAGTAACCCCTGAGCTTTGCCGGGTGTGACCCAAAAAAGCAATAAATAAATAAATAAATAGATAAATAGATAAATAGATAAATAAATAAATAAATAAAATGTTAGGGTTTTAAAGAAAAAGGAACAAAAGTTAAGCAGTTCTCACTGGAAAGAAATAGAAATAAGACACATGTATAACTCCAAATTTTAAACAGGGTTCACAAGTTTGTAGCTTTAAAGAAAGCTTTGGATTATGTGAGTGTCTGTCTCAGGAGAGTGAACACAGGGGCCAGAGCAATAGGCCAGCAGGTGAGCACTTGTGTTGCGTGCTGCTGACCTTGGTTTAATCCCCGGTACCCCATGTGCAGGATCAATCCCTGAGTAGAGATCCAGGAGCACCACAGGGTATGGCCCCAAAACAAAAAAAAAATAAAGAAAGAAATAAAATAAAGTGAACACAGAGGAATCAAACAGCAGGTACAAAGTTTTCCTCTAAGAGTTTTATCCCATGGCCCAGACCAGAGACTTGCAGGAGCCGTTGGATGAACTTTAGGGAAAACTGTTTACATGGGCATACAAGCCAATAGCACCCCTTTGCCAGGGACGTGCAGTGCACAACCTACATGGCTGTACATTTTTTTTAGCTTTTTGGGGGTCATACCCTGTGATGCTTAGAAGGAACTCCTGACTCTTTCTCTCAGGAATCACCCTGGTGCTGCTCGAGGGGACTATATGGGACGCCAGGGATCAAATTCAGTTCGGCCACGTTGCAAGGCAAACTCCCTCCCAGATGTACTATCATTCTGGCCCCGTGAGCCCTCTTTTGGCCGGAGGGGGAAGAGCCAAGGGATAAAATAAACTGAATTATAATTCCTACTGAGTGGACTCCCTGGCACTTGCTTTGGTGATAAAATAGACCGATATATTGCACATCTTGTAAAATGCAGTATCTTGCATATTACAAGATGGTCAGACTTCCTTGTAAAGACTCTGAAGGAACGGTTTGAGGCTCTTCATATTCCTGAATCAACCAGATGCCATTGGGCTACATTGGCACGTGATAGGGTCCAATGGAAATGTTACTGGCGCCCGCTCGAGCAAATCGATGAATAACGGATTCAAGTGATCAAGTGATATTGCACAGAGCAGATACTCGAGAAAACACTTCACCAAATATATGTCCATGCCATTCTGGCTAGTGGGGACACCTGGTGGAGCATGGCCACTGCGGGCGTCCCTGCGCGGGAAAGATTTGGGGATTTCATTTTCGCTTTGGAGCAGAAGAGCCCCCAACTGTTGTATCCCTGCTTCCTTCATAGATGGGTGAGCTAAGACCCAGAGACCCTCAAGTCCACGGTCAGGATTTGATGCAGAATTAGCACTGCAGGGAGAGCTTTGATGGGGAGGGTCACTTAATTGGCCTCAGCTGCCTGCCTTTCCTATATATATAATTTAAAAGTTTTTAATTGAATCACCATGAGACACTCAGTAACAAAGTTGGGTTTCAGTCATACTCCAATGCCCGTCCCTTCACTAGTTCACATTTCCCACATCCGCCACCACGCATGTCCCCAGTTTCCTCCTGCTACCCCGCACCTCTATGGCAGGCACTTCTCTACTCTTCTCTCTCCTCTCTCTCTGTCCTCTCTCTCCCTGTCTCTGTCCCTTCTCCCTCTCTCTTCTCTCTCCCTCCCTATTTCTCTCTCCCTCTCTCTATTGCCCACTCTCTCTGCCTCTTTCTCCTCTGTCTCCCTCTCTCTTTCTCCCTCTCTCCCTCTCTTCTCTCTCTGCCTCTCTCCTCTCCCTTTCTCTTTCTCTCGCCCTCTCTCTCTTCCTCCTTCCCTTCTTCCTCTCTCTCCCTTCCTCTCTCTTCTCTCTCCATCCCTCTGTCTCTGTGTCTGTCTTTCGCCTTTTTGGGCACTACAGATGCTTAAAGGTTATGGACTGCCTGCCTTTCTGCTTTTCTTACTCTGCACACCTCCCTCCCCCATCTGTCTTTCTCTCTACTTTTCCTTTTCTGATGAGGACCAGGAGCTTCTTTTCCTCTTGTTTTTCCTCTTTTCTTTCCTTGTCTGCCTGTACTTTGCCTCCTGTTCTCTTCCTGCATCTAAGCACCCTCAGATACACCCCACTGACCCACTCTGCCCCTCAGCTCGACTGTTGCCAACCTCAGTGCTGCACTGCCTGATAACCACCAAACCACATGGCCTCTTTTTCACTGTTTTTTTAAATTTATTTAAACACCATGATTTAAAAAGTTGTTAAGAGTACAGTTATTTCAAGTACCCAATATTCCAACATCAGTTGCAAAACCCATTTGTACATGGCAGTTTTTTCTAATTTAATTTTTTAACCTTTTTGTTTGTTTGTTTTTTAAATATTTTATTATACCACTGTGAGGTATACAGATACAAAGATGTTCATGTTTGGGTTTCAGTCATACAGTGTTCCAGCACCCATCCCTCCACCAGTGCCCATTTCCCACAAACTTGTCCCCAATTCCCTCCCCCTCCCTTAGCCTGCCTATATGGCAGATTCTCTATCTCTTCTCTCTCTCTCTTCCTTCTCTTATACATTGTGGATTGCAGTACATACATTTAGAGGCTATCATATATATCTTTTGCTTATATTCAATGCTCAGTTCTAGGCTGGTATTATCTTGTTCTTCTTGCTCTTTTGGATATGCGCCAGTTTCTGTGGTGTGAGATGATATCTCATTGTTGTTTTATTTGCATCTCTCTGATGATTAATGATGGTAGCATTTTTTCATATGTCTTTTGGCCATGTGAATTTCTTCCTTGTCAAAGTTTCTGTTCATTTTTTCTCCCCATTTTTATGGGGTTGGCTGTTTACCAACCCACTGGTACAAAGTTCTACCAGTGCCTGATATATCCTTGATATTAATCCCTTATCAGAAGGGTATTGGGTGAATATTTCTTCCCATTCTGTGGACTCTCTTTGTATCTTGGTCACTGTTTCTTTTTAGTTTCATGTAGTCCCATATGTTTCCTCTTTGCTTCTAGTTGCTTTATTAGTAGTGTTTCATCTTTAAAGATGCCTTTAGCTTCAATGTCATAGAGGGTTCTTCTATATTTTATTCAACATACTTTATGGATTCAGGTCTGATATTGAGATCTTTAATCCATTTTGATCTGATTTTTGTGCATGGTGTTAGAGGTTCAAATTCATTTTTTACAGGTAGCTGCCCAGTTTTCCCAGCACCACTTGATGAAGAGGCTTTCCTTGCTCCATTTCATACTTTTTGCTCCTTTATCAAAGATTAAATGATCATGTATTTGAGGCTGGGTGTCAGGATACTCAACTCTATTCCATAGGTCCACGGGTCTTCTTTTTATTCCAATTCCATGCTGTTTTAATCACTACTACTTTGTAGTACAGTTTAAAGTTGAGAAAGATGATGCCTCCCATCTTCTTTTTCCCAAGGATTACTTTAGGTATCCGGGGGGTTTATTATCCCATGCAAATTTCAGGAGTGTTTGGTCAATTTCTTTGAAGAATGTCATGGGTATCCTTATAGGGACCACGTTGAATCTGTATAAAGCTCTAGGGAGTATTACCATTTTGACAATGTTGATTCTTCCAATCCATGAGCAGGGAATGTGTTTCCATTTCCTCATCTCCTCTTTGATTTCTTGAAGCAGTGTCTTGTAGTTTTCTTTGTACAGGTCCTTTACATTCTTAGTTAAGCTGATTCCTAGGTATTTGATTTTCTGTGACACAATTGTGAATGGGACTGTTTTCTTAATATCCCTTTCTTCTCTTTCATTATTTGTATACAGGAAAGCCACTGACTTTTGGGTATTGATTTTGTACCCTGCCACTCTACTATAGGTACCTATCATTTCTAAGAGCTTTTTGGTAAAGATTTTAGGGTTCTCTAGGCAGAATATCATGCCATCTGAAAATAGTGATAGCTTGATCTCTTCCTTTCCTATCTGAATGTCCTTAATGTCCTTTTCTTCTCTGATTGCTATGGCAAGTACTTCCTAGCACTATAGAAGTGGTGAGAGTGGGCAACCTTGTCTTGTCCCCGATCTTAGGGGGGAAGGCTTTCAGTTTTTCCCCACTGAGAATGATACTTGTGGGCTTTTGATAGATGGCCTTGACTATATTTAGAAAGGTTCCTTTAATTCCCATTTTATGGAGGGCTTTAATCATGAATGGGTATTGGATCTTATTGAATGCTTTCTCTGAAGCTATTGATATAATCATATGGTTTTTAGTTTTTCTCTTATTGATATGATGTATTATGTTGATTGACTTGCATAAGTTGAACCATCCTTGCATTCGGGGATAAATCCCACTTGGTCATGATGTATAATCTTTCTGATGAGTCTTTGGATTCTGTTTGCTAGTATTTTATTTTTTTTGCTTTTTTGGGTCCCACCCAGCAGCAATACTCAGGGGTTACTCCTGGCTCTGTGCTCAGGAATTACTCCTGGCACTACGTGGGGGACCATATGGGATGCTGGCGATCGAACCCGGGTGGCCGCATGCAAGGCAAACACCCTACCACTGGACTATCGCCCAGACCCTGCTAGTATTTTTCTGAAGATCTTAGCATCTGTGTTCATCAGGGAGATTTGGTCTGTAGTTTTCTCTTTTTGTGTTGTCTCTGACTGCTTTGTGTATCAGGGTGATATGTGCCTCGTAGAAGCTATTTGGGAGTGTATCTATTTCTTCTATTTCCTGGAAGAGCTTGAAAAGGACTGGTGTTAGATCCTCCTTAAAGGTTTGGAAGAATTCACTAGTGAATCCATCTGGACCTGGGCTTTTGTGTTTGGGCAGACTCTTAATTACTGTTTCAATTTCCTCGATGGTGATAGGCTTATTCAGGTATTGCAGGTCTTCTTGTTTCAGCCGTGGGAAGTTATCAGACTTCAGGAATTTATTCATTTCTCTAGGTTCTCATGTTTCATGGCATACAGACTCTCAAAGTAATCGCTGATGATCTTTTTGATTTATGATGTCTCCCTTTTCATTTCTGATTCTATTTATTTGGGTTTTCACTTTCCCTCTCCTTACAAGTCTTGCAAGTTGTTTGTCGTTCTTGTAAATTCTTTCAAAGAACCAGCTCTTGGTTTCATTAATCTTTAGGATTATTTTTTGGGTTTCCAGCTCATTGATTTCCTCTCTAAGTTTTATTATTTCCTCTTTTATTTTTGGGTTGGGCTCCTTTTTGTTGGTATTTTTCTATTATTTTGAGCTGTGAAGTCAGGTTATTTATGTGGTCCTTTTTTTCTGATGGATGCTTGCAGAGCTATGAATTTTCCTCTTAACATTGCTTTTGCTGTGTCTCACAAGTTCTGATAGCTTGTGTCTTCGTTTTCGTTTGTTTCAAGGAATCTTTGGATTTCCTGTTTGATTTCTTCTATGACCCACTGGTTGTTCAGCAGTGAGCTGTACATGGCAGTTTTATCCAAATTAATTTATAGGAGGTGAAAGGAAATGAGAAGGCTGATGCTGCAGCCACACTCATGCAGTTCCAGGGCTCTGTGGGCTGGGCCCAGCTCAGTAGAAGCCCCACATGGGCCTGGGACTTAGGACCCTCCTCCTTCTCTCCCTCTCCCCACTCCTCTGCTCTGTGGCGCTCCTCCCATCCGCTCCCTGCTCGCTCCTGGTTTCTCTGGTGACTTTCTTTTCTCTCTATATTATTATGTCAACCTGTTAAGGTGACCTTACCAAGTGAATACCAAGATGTATAATCACATCGGACACTTCATTCAGGACCATGATTCACAGCATCTTGTTTTCCATGCATTGGAACACATGAAAAATATTTTTAAACTCGACACATCAACACAGCATTTATAGCAATTATACCCCAGGTCTTTTTTCCTTTTGAATCCACAGCGTTTTTTTTCTACCTTTTTACTTTTTTCAATTAAAGTAGCCTTAAAAGTAAACAGTACATCTTTTTTTAATGCCTGGAAAAGTTGCAGATTGGCATATGACTGAAATGGAATAAACATTTGGTCTTTTTTTTTTTTTGCTTTTTGGGTCACACCTGGCAATGCTCAGGGGTTTCTCCGGGCTCTGCACTCAGGAATTACTCCTGGCGGTGCTCGGGGGACCATATGGGATGCCGGGTTGAACCCGGGCCGGCATGGGCCAGCAGCGTGCAAGGCAAATGCCCTATCTGCTGGCTATTGCTCCGGCCCCAAGCATTTGTTTCTTGTGGGTACACTTTTATAGTACTTGAATTTTTACAATGTTTGTGTGCATATATACATTTAAGTGTGTCTATATCTCTAGCTGTTTTTTGTGTAACTTTTTAATTAAGTTGGACTAAGTTACCTTTGGGAAATAATACATGAAAGTAAATGTCAGAACCCTGAGCACATCTACCCTAAGACATTCCAGGGAAATGAATTCTCTGACCGAAAGTGATTTCTGACTGACCCTATGAGGAGTGAACGGCCAGGTTGCTCTTTAGAAGCAATGCAGGGGTTGGAATACTGTAAATGCCAGAAGCAAGTCTGAGATACTGAACTGAGAGTGCAAATGCCCAGAGAAGGGGCACCCGACATGGGGTTAGTTAAAGAGGCTTGAATGAGCTCTGCTTCCTCTGGCAAACACCTTAGGGGCTGGGATGGTCAGTGACCCTCCCTGCTGAGCACCCACGCACCAGTCTTCCCTGCTTATGAGGGTTTGATGAACAAAATGAAGCTTACCCTTTCTTTTTCTTTTCTCCTCTCTCCTGGGCATTTGACTTCTGGATCTTCAGAGAAGCTGAAGCTTGTGCTCTCCTCTGACTTCCAAACTGGCTTCAGACAAAACTTACTTAGAACCTTAAGTCTATGAAACATTTATAGTAAAGTCTGTGCTTCCCTTTAAAAAAGGATATTCAGGGACTCAGGGGAAATTTGTTAAACCTACAAGATACATAAAAGCTGTACTTCCAGTGTGAGACAAGGGGAAACTGAGGCAGGGTAGAATAAATTTGCTACGAGAGGAGATCCACAGCTCTCAGCTTCCCGGAATGCCACATGGCATCCAAACTGTATAATCATATGCTCCAGCCCAACTGTAGCGGTTCTGTGTGGACTCATCTAAATAAAGCACTGCCAGGACCATGCCACCAGGGAGGTTGGTTTGTGGTTCTTTCTGACTGGAGACTCCTCAGGTGCCAGGCTGGCCTTGGGCAGGATTCTGGTATTCCTCAGAGAATCAAGATCGGTGCTTAGGTTTCATGGGACAAGAAAGTCGGTGTGCACTATGCTTGGCAACCCAACTATAGCCCGCCCCTGAGGCAAAGGGCCAGCCACTGTCCTTATCCCAATGCAGACTGGCCATGCAAGAGGAATCTCAAACTCAGTCACACTAGAATAGTCCTTTACATTCTACTAGTTCACCCTCCCATTGTACAGAGAGGGAAACTGAGGGTCCCAACTGTCAAGGAACTTGCTCTGTGTAAGGAACTATTGTTCCAAAGTCCCTTTCAGCTGTGTTGTTTCCCCTGCTCATCCCTGAAGACCCCTGAGCTCATGCAAAGATCAAAGACCCTCATGCTGTGCATTTAGTAACGTGAACATGGACACATCAGAATCATCGTGTGTTTTAAGATCAGCTAGTACCTCAATACTTCCTTGTTGTGGACGATGGGATCCCGAGGAGGGCAGATGGGTTTTGGGTGTTGGCCCATCGCCTCTGGGGGTCCCGGAAGCAGCCGGATGAAACTCGCCCATCACACTAGCCACCATTTTCGCTGTCCAGACGCTGGGAAACTGCCTCACAACCAGATCAACAGAGCAAAACCAGTTCGAGCCCAGGTAGGCTGCTCCCAGAAGCGGGAATCACTGGGAAGTCATCAGATGGAGTCAGGGTTCGGCCATTCCCCTCTCCATTTTGTCGAGCCTGGTGACCCCGCCCAGGAGCTGCCCAGGGGCTAGCATGCAGAGCTTCACAAGCGGCTGGGGGGGCTGGAACTCGGCTCGCGCCGAGCCCAGCTGACGATGGGATCCCGAGGAGGGCAGATGGGTTTTGGGTGTTGACCCATCGCCTCTGGGGGGTCCCGAGAAGCAGCCGGATGAAACTTCGCCCATCACACTAACCACCATTTTCGCTATTTTCACTAAAATAGTGAAACAGTAATATCTTTTAATGCACTGTATTCCATGAAGAGCAGGAAAGTTTGGTGGGAAGGGAGATATAAAGAGGAAAGAAATGACATACAGAATCTGCCAAGTAGTTGAGGTGCGGGAAGGGGGAGGGAGGTGGGGACATTGGTGATGGGAGATGGGTTTGGGTGGAGGGATGGGTGTTGGAACACTGTAGAACCAAAACTCTACATGAGCAAATTGCAATTGTATGTCTAAAATGGTGTAATAATATTTGGGGGGAAAATAATAAAATTAAATTAAAAAAAATAGTTCCTTGTTGTGGGATTCCTATACTCTTGAAATGTGACTGATGAAAATTAACATGTACCATACCTAAAATACATCTCATTTCAGAATTTGAATACTTGGAATAAAAAAAAACAGTTTAATTAATAATTTTATAGTTACTTATGGAAATGATAACATTTCAGATATTTAAAGTTGATAAAATGTATCATTAATATCACTGTTTCTTTTCCATATACTTGTAGCTATTAGAAATATTTGAATGGGGCTGAAGTGATAGTGCAGTGGGTAGTGCCTTTGCCTTGCATGCGGCTGACCGGATTCAATCCCGGCATCCCATATGGTTCCCTGATAACCACCAGAGTAATTCCTGAGTGCAGAGCCAGGAGTAACCCTGAGCATTGCTGGGTGTGACCAGAAAGGAAAAAATTTAAATGACGTGTGACTCCCATTCCATTTCTGTTTAGATGTGTAGTACAGACCTACCTTCTTTACAATGTGAGATTTCCTACTGCAGTGGAAAGCTAAGTCAACACACATTTAACCCAACTTGGAAGGAGGAGGGGAGGAGGGAGGGAGGGAGGGAGGGAGGGAGGGAGGGGAAACGTAGGAGATCAACAGAGCAGGTGAGTTTGTGTAGCCTGAGTGAGGCTGAAACAGGACAAACTATTTCATAGTCCCGTGGGTAATCATGTTTCCCATGTTTGATTCCTGGGGCCTGAGCACATACTTCCCCATGAGCAGAAACCAGTGTTTCCCATCTTCACTAACAAAGACCCACCTTGGAAAGATGACATTTGAGCAAAGAAAGCAAGTGATTGGCACAAGAGATGCTTTCCGTTATACAACACAGCAGAACTGTGAAGCTACATATTAAATCTGGGCATGGGTGTGATGATAAACCACAATTAGGGAAGTGACTCCCTCTAGGGAAGGAGATATCAAAATCTCTTGAGAGGGGCTTCCTTTGTATCTATAGTATCCTTTGGGAGGCTGGGGTTTGTGAGGAAGGTCACATTCTCCCTTTGCTCAGGGTTGGCTCCTGGCTTTTGTGCTCAAGGAGACTCCTGATGCTTGGGAGATCAAATATTGTGCTGGGGATCGAATCAGAGTTGGCTGAGTGCAAAGGAAATGTTTTGTCCTTTTTATTATAATTATTTAGCTAAGTCGTGCCTTGCAATTTGATTTTTATTTTCTATGGCTTGAATATGCTAGGAACATTTCATTGAAAAAGTGCTTTAATATTAACACATGGTTTTCACATACTGGTTATCACTGGAAAAGGTAGCAAATACTTTTGGAATGTGTATTTGGTGTGTGTTTTATTTGTCACTTCTGCTGCAAATCTGAGGCTGTTAATTCTCTTAAAAATTCACTTTTAATGTGGGGAATCTACAAGAAAGAAACTGCCTTTATTCTAAGCAGCTTACTTTTCCTTTGAAATATACACACAGGCACACACATACTCACACAGGTACACACACAGGCACACACAAAGACACATACACACAGGCACGCACACACACACGCACACACAGGCACACCAGGATTCCTCAATGTTTCATTAGCTATTGCTCTGTAACAAACCACCCACCACTTCCCAATTGCTCCAAACAACATGATTCATTGCTTCTCACAATACCGTAAGCAGGCTGGAGTTGACTGTGTTGAGCTCATCTGGCTCATGGTTTTCCACCGGCTTCACCTGGAGCTCAGCAAAGCACAAATGTCCCAAACAGCTTCACATGGTACAGGTGTCTCTGCTCCAGCACATGTACTAGAGCAGGCCAACTAGGGCAACAGGGTAGGACAGTATCCAAGGGACAGAGCAGACACAGCCTCTTGGGATCAAGGACATAGGGGCCTAGCTCAGCCTTTGGTCATTGATCAGAGCAAGATTCAATGAGTGAGACATAGACCCCTTCTTTTGGGGGCAGGTGGCAGGGGAGCCACAAAGACCTTGAGGCCAGATTTTAGCCACCACACACGTGTATAAACCACA
>JAJIBD010014312.1:0-22009 GCA_021461705.1 Cryptotis parvus
AAAACTGCAATGCTGTCATTTACTCCTGAGCCTTCCCTGGACCTTTTTTTTTTCATTTCTTCAGGCTTGAGTCACATCTTCCTTCTGTTAAATTGCTCTTTTCTTTGGGTTTGGTCACACTCCAGGTTTTCCTCTCTCTGTCTGGCCACTCCTCAGTTTTCTGCTATTTTTATTTTGTTTCGCTTTTGTCTTTATTCTTTTTGTGCCATACTCAGTGGTGCTCAGGGATTATTCCCAACTTTCTGCTTGGAGGTGGCTCTTGATGGTTCTCAGGGGACCATATGGTACCAGAAATTGACCCAGAGTCTCCTGCACACAAAGCATGCTCTCCAGCCTGTTGAGAAATCTTTTGGGTACCTGAGTATGTACTTTTAATATTGGTAATTTTTAGAGTTCTGTCCTTTGAAATATTGGGTTGTTACTCTCCAAATGCTTCTGGGAGAGCAGATCCTTGCTCATGACTATTCCATCACATAAATTGCTCTCTTCTCTATTTCAAGCCATGGATTACTTTCTCCTTTGTTCTCTGCTGGTTGTTCATTTCCTTCACCATTTGCTACCAGGACCATTTTTAGCCACAGGACTGTATTCAGCACCTAAATATTTCTAATGCAATTTCAGTTTGTATTATCTATCATAGTTCCATTGCAGTTGTTCTATTGATCAGGTAGTATGAGAAGACTTCTGTGAAAGTCTGTATTAATTGAATCCATGGTGATCGTTTATGGGGTTAGTTTGATTTTTTTTTTTGTTCATGGGTTACACTCGATCATGGTTGGAGCTTACTCCTGGTTCTATGCTCAGGGAATCACTTCTAGAGCTGCATGGGGATCCTTTGCGGTGCTGAGGATTGAACCAGGTCTGCCATGCCATGTGCAAGGCAAGGGCTATACCTACTGTACCTACTACAGCCTCTAATTTCTAGAATGAAATGAGAAAATCTAAGTCAGATTCAGAAAACCTGATAGGCTTTTAAAAATGCATTGGGATTAGTACCCTCGACAATTATTAGCACACTGTTCCATTTTCTGTCTTACCTACTAATGCCAACCTAGAACTGAGCATTAAATAGAGGCAAAAGGATACACATGACAACCTTTTAATGTATGTTCTGTAATCCATAGTCTGGAAGGGAAGGAAAAGAGAAAGAGAGAGAAAGGGAAAGAAATAAAGAACCTGCCATGGAGGTGGGCTGGGGAAGGGGGAAGGGAACCGGGACATTGGTGGTGGGAGATGGGCACTGGTGGAGGGACGGGTGCTGGAACACTGTATGACCAAAACCCAAATATGAACTTTTTTAATTGTATATCTTTTTATTTGTATATCTCACGGTGGTATAATAAAATACTTAAAAATAAAAAAATAAAAAATGCATTGGGGCCAGAGAGAGAGAACAGCAGTAGGGTGAACTTTAGTGCAAATGAAGGTATTCAAACCCAAGAAAAGGAGCAGCCCTGAGGTTCATCTGGGGTAGCATTTTGAAATGCCCTTTGATCCAATTCAACTTAAGTGATAGATTTAAGCAAGCAGATTATGTGGTTTTCCTCAACCCAAACTAGCACTGTAGCCATCTCACAAAGTGTTGGTGTGTGTGGCGCGCGTGTGCGTGCAAGCACAAACACAGGCATAGAATGAGTATGTGATTTGAATATGGTACATCAACCTTGCAAATAGTTACTTACTCCCAGAGAGACTTTCAATTTGCTGTACGTCAAAGGAATGGTAAAAAACGGCTGTGCTCATTCATTATACAATCTCTACATCTCTCAGGGGAAGGTAAAGGATGGTTTGAAAATGCTTGGTTTTATACTTGCTTCACTGACAACAGGATCTGGATTTGATGGGAGCCCCTTGTACCTTGTTCCAGTGAATGAGGCTTCTCAGAAAATGTCTCCAGATGAAGGCAAGTCTCCTCTCACCAAACATGTTTAGCAAGAGGAACAACACACTTTGAAAATGCCTATCAAAGGAATTTAATCACAGTGTAAAGACTCCTGGGGTGAACCTAGGTAGCACACTTCTGCTCTATTCACCACTGCAAGTTTATTTAATCTGTTCTGCACAGTAACACTTCATAGGGCAGTGCGAATGCTTGATTTGGGCATTGGGATGTTTCTGATCCCCAGAAAGCTTTCTGCCTCAACAGTCGCAAGTCTCCGTGGTTGCCTTTTGATGAAGCCGTTTATCTTGGTGCCAGCAACAGGGTGGGAAAGGGAACATGGGAAGGTATGCAGCAAATGATACACACATTTGTGGAATCAGGAGATTATTACTCACAATTAGTATGGAGAAAATTTAGTGTGTATGTGCTTCTATACAAGGCTGTTGAACTGCCCCTCTTAAAACAATGAGAGCTGGGGAAATAAGGAGGGACTCTTTCGTTTCTGCCCCATGTCACTTGCAGAGCGGTCAGGAGAGATGGTAGAGTGATTTCCAGAGGGTGTGGGAGCTCTGAGAGTGTGACTGGAGTGTTTTACAACAATCTCTCGTCATCATTGGTCTGCCCTTTTTGAGTAGCATCTTTCAAAACCACAGAACTTGGGCACAAAACAATGCACCAACAAAATGTTAGCATGTAAATAGAGCCTGGTCTAGATAACTTTTGCTGAATCACGAACTTTCCTCAAGCTTGGGGCTTTTAAACAACATGAGGTCACTTCCAATTTGGTGGACTACCTGAGCTGTTCTTCTGGTCTAGGGCTGAATTGCTGGAATCCTGCAGCTGTCCTTCATGAGTCTGAATGGCAGTCTGGCACAGGCTCCCTTTTAACAGAGCTGGCTGACTGTGGTTCTTCTTCATGTGACATCTTATTTTCCTGAAGGCTAATTGAGGCTTAAAATAGCTTAAGATCCCAAGCACAGTAGCAAAGCAAATACCAATGTGTTTTAAGCCTTGACTTGGACATGCTGGTTAGTAGCCCCTTGACCAAAGCAAATCACATAGCCCAGGTTCAAGGAATGGAGCAAAGCATTCCCTGTCCTGGTGGAAAGACTTGTAACTAATTCCTTTAACTAGATCTGTGTGTGTGTCTGGCGTGCGCATGTGCCGAGTCAGTATGTGATTTGGATATAGTGCATCAGCCTTGCAAATAGTTACTTACTTCCAGAGAATTGCAATTTGCTGTATGTCAAACAAATGGTAAAACAGCTGTATTCATTCATTACAGGATCTCTATCTCTCTTGGGGGAAGGAATTATAATGCTACAACAACATTGTAAAGATGTGGATATAGGGCTTGGGGCCCCAAAGAGTCATTTAGAATGCCTTTTAATGTGCATTAACCCTAACTACAAGCATGTGAGACAGAAACTATTGGTTTCCATTTTTATAGATGCAAGTAAATTGACTCAGAGATTTCTAAGTAATTTACCCAGAAAACAAGTGATATTTTCTTTTTTTTTAATTTATTTATTTTATTTTATTATACCACCTTTTGCGATATGCAGTTACAAAATTGTTCATGATTAGGTTTCAGTCATGCAGTGTTCCAGCACCCATCCCTCCCCCCAGTGCGCATTTACCACCACCAATGAAAGGATACTTTCTTTTTCATATATATCTTATTATACCACCATGAGATAAACAATTATAAAAATGTTCATGTTGGGGTTTCGACCATACAGTGTTCCAGCACCCATCCCTCCATCAGTGCCCATTTCCCACCACCAATGTCCCTGATTCCCTCCCACCTCCCCTAGCCTGCCTCTATGACAGGTTCTTTATCTCTTTTGTCTCTTTCTCTTTCTCTCTCTTTCTCTCTTCCTTCTCTTACATATTGTGGATTGTAATACATAGACTTAGAGGTTATCATGGGTATCTTTTGCCTGTATTTAATGCTAAGTTCTATGTGGTAATAGCACTTTAGACAATTATTGGCACACTGTTCCCTTATCAGACCTACCTAACCTCTGCTCCCACGTTTGTGGTAATTTCCACCTTTGACAAACCTTCTGATCCACATTTCGCTTGACCTTGGATGTTGGTATCATAATATACATAGATACATGTAGTATATATATTTATGTCATGAAAATAAATGCAGTCATTCTATATCTGTCTCTCTCCTTCTGGCTAATTTCACTAAATATGATCCTCTCCATGGCCATTCATTTATAGGCAAATTTCATAACTTCATTTTTCCTAACAGCTGAATAGTATTCCATTGTGTAGATGTACCAAAGTTTCTTTATCCAGTCATCAATTCTCGGGCACTCTGGTTGTTTCCAGATTCTTGCTATTGTGAACAATGCTGCTATTAACATAAAAGTAGGGATGGTGTTTCTGCTTCATGTTTTTGGCTTCCCAGGGTATATTCCCAGGAGTGGTATGGCTGGGTCAAATGGGAGTTCAATTTCTAGTCTTTGGAGGATTGTCCATATAGTTTTCAAAAGGCTGTACCAGTCGACATTCCCACCAACAGTGGATGAGAGTCCCCTTTTACATGTATCCTTGCCAACACTTGTTGTTCTTGCTCTTTTGGATATGTGCCAGTCTCTATGGTGTGAGATGATATCTCATTGTTGTTTTGATTTGCATCTCTCTGATGACTAATGATGATGAGCATTTTTTTCATATGTCTTTTGGCCATTCGAACTTCTTCTTGTCAAAGTTTCTGTTCATTTCTTCTCCCCATTTTTTGATGGGGTTGGCTGTTTTCTTCTTGTAAGTTCTACCAGTGCCTGATATATCCTTGATATTAACCCCTTATCAGATGGGTATTGGGTGAATATTCTTTCCCATTCTGTGGACTGTCTTTCTATCTTGGTCATTGTTTCTCTTGAGGTGCAGAAGTCCTATATGTTTATTCATGTAGTCCCATGTGTTTATTTTTTCTAGTTGTTTTGTTATTGGTGTTTCTTCTTTGAAGATGTCCTTAGCTTCAATGTCGTGGAGGGGTTTCCTATAGTTTCTTCGACATACTTTATGGATTCAGGTCTGATATTGAGATCTTTAATCCAGTTTCATCTGGTTTTTGTGCATGGTGTTAGACAGAGGTCCAAGTTCATGTTTTTTACATGTAGCTGTCCAGTTTTCCCAGCACCACTTGTTGAATAGGCTTTCCTTGCTCCATTTCATACTTTTTGCTCCTTTATCTAAGATTAATTGTTCATGTATTTGAGGCTAGTTGTTAGGATACTCAACTCTGTTCCATAGGTCCACAGGTATGTTTATACTCCAGTAGAAGGGATACTTTCTTACTCCATATCGTAGCAGTCTGAATATTAAAAACAGATAAACCCTCTGTTACATTATTAGCCTAAAAAGCATGTCCTTGGAAGCTCAGCCATTTTTTCTTTTCTTTTTTATATCAATCAGGTGGTTCTTGGACTTAATGAGTATCAGAATCATCTTCATGATACCTATTGAAATTCAGATTCTAGGGCTGCAGCAATAAGGCAGAGGCTAAGAGGTACTTGTTTTTCATGTGGCCGAAGCACAAATCTCTGGCACTCTATATGGTCCCATGAGCACTGCCAAGAGTCACTGTTAAGCACAGAGCCAGGAATAGCTCCTGAACACTGCTGGGGTGTACCCCAGCTCCCCCCCACTCTCAACTCAGATTCTAAGGTTCTCCAAGAGTTTCTGAGTAAGTCCAGTAAGCTTAGGACCAAGGGTCTTTGCATTTGCAGATGATTAAAGGAGATCTTGAAGCAGGTTCTCTCCCTTGAGAAACACTGGCTTGTGTAATGACACGGTCACTCCCAACAGTATATTTTCATGCTATATTAGAGAGTCCACTCTGCAATTTCTTTCATCACTTCTCAAGATCCATAAGTTCATCTTGCTGGAATGCTTATTTAACTCACCAGAGACTTTGTCTTTCCAGAAATAACCATATAGACACCCCATGCCCCCAAACCAGGGGTTGGGTGTGGAGGGTCAATTTTTTATATATATAAATATATATATGAAATTAGAGAGAATATATATATATGTGTGTGTTTGGGTTAGGTGTGGAGGGTCAAATATATATATATATATGTGTGTGTGTTTGTTTGTGTATGTATATATGTGAGTGTGTATGTATATTCCTAGTGCCAATGTATATAGTATATATTATATACAGTTATATATATATATATATTAATAGAAAGCATTTGAACATTTCCTGGGAACATTTCCTATATATATATATATTATTCCTGGTGCTAGGAAAATATATATGTATATATTCCTAGTGCCCAGAAATGTTCACTTCTACATTTCTTGTCTTCAACCTGCAACCCGTTGACAAAGCAACTCGGGTTGGGAGGTGGGCTTCAGGGGGAGATTTTTCAAAAATGCTTTGAAGACTTGTGCTGTCAATGAACATCATGAAAAATGACGGTCAAATATTCATTAGCTCCTCAAAATGCACATAGGTCTTTTTGAGGAGAAAAAATCTAAGATTCTTGAGAAGAATCATGACTGGAGACAGTAACAGGCGGGTGGGTAGGCAACAGCGCTGTTGTCATTAGAGACCAACTCCTATGCACAAGAGGCACAGAAGGGCTGGTCATGCCTCACCCTCCAGTCTTTTCAAATTGCTGTGAACTTCGGGCATCAGCACTATTGTGTGAGTGTCCGCAGACAATGACAAAATGTATAATCCTTCTTTTATTAAGACTTAGCCTTACTCAAGTCAATTGTGACATTGTGGCAGGATTCTTTCAAAATATTTCTTTATAACAATTCAAAGAAAGGCTCTAGAATATGCCATATAGTCTATTATGTCCAGATCTTGTGAAGGGTGTATTTTGGAAGCTCCTCAGTTAAAATGATGACCAAATAGCTTATCTTCTACCATTTTTTCCATTTTAATGCAGACTTTTCTCATTTTAATATTGCCTGTCCCATAGTGTTGCTGAACAGTGTATTTCTCTTTTTTCCCCTTTTAACACTGCCCTTTCCCAACATCATGGCTTTCTTTTCTCTCTTGTCCTTTTTTCTTTCCCTCTCTCCCTCTCTTTCTTCCCTTTCTCTCTATTCCCTGTTCTTTTACTTTCTCTCATTTTCTCTCATTTTTACTTTAAATTTATTTTTATTAAGGTGCCATGATTTACAAAGTTTTTCATAGTTGAATTTCAGGCACACAGTGTTCCAACACTAAGACCATCTGGGAAGATGGTCACATAAGACACAGGGAAGTGTCAACTTCCCTTCAACAGCATCCCAAGGTTTGCTCCCACACCCCAGCCTTCCTCCTCAATAGGTACATTTTTTTTCAAGTTTTCATCTTAATTTATTTATGATAAAGAAATAAATGTTTTTGAAGGAAATATTTTTGAGAGCAAGAGAAAGAGAAAAGGGCAGATGAGAATAGGAAGAAAACACCTTAAGAAAATGCAGACCTGTCCACAATTAGAGAAAATAAATCTAAATGTGTACCAAAATGAGGTATCTATGGTACTAGAGCAGAGGACTACAAGAGTAGGGAATTGTTATGGATGTAAGAGTTTGGAAAGAGATTGGAAAGATAGTACAGCAGATAAGCACTTGTCTTGCATGTGGTAGATGCTGGTTTGAATCCTTTGCTCTATATATGGTCCCTTGAACCCAAATAGGTACATTTTTAAGTTTAGTTGTTGTCATTTGAATCTTGTGCTTTCCAGTGTTGTAGAATGTGTGGCGTGTGTGTGTCTGTGTGTGTTTGTGGCACCCCTCTGCAACTAGTGTACCAATGTACTAGGCCTGCTCTTTTTTCCTTTCTTTCACTTCCTTCTTTCCTTCCTTTATGTCTTTTTGCCTTTTGTTTTTTAAATAAAAATTAATAAGAACTGTGATTTATAAAGTTATTCATAATTAAGTTTCAGGCATACATTGTTATAGCAACCAGTCCTGCCATGTGCCCCTTTTTATAATTATTTTCATTGAGATTCTGTGGATTAGGATACTCTTAAAATGGTTTCTCGTGGACATAATTCCGACACTGCACTCTTCACCACTGTACCCCCCCATTTGTATTCAAGCAATTAGAATCTGATTTCAAATGTGTGCTTTGATGCAGTTTTACTACCAGTAGATGGCATACATCTCCTACATTAAACACCACTGTAGGTCCCTGGGTGGGGTGTTTTTTCCCTCATTTGTCATTTTTGCTGCAGTGAAATTGTAGTTGGAAGCTGGTATAATATAAAGCAAAACGCCTAATCTTGGCTAGACGGGAGCATATACTTTTCTGACTCATGTCAGCAATGCAGGGCTTAACACCAGCTGATCTAGATAGGCTGTTGCTTAAAAAATAATGGGGGGTTTGTTCAGGTGTGTGTGCTTTTTGTGATATGTGGTGGTGATTTTTAGGGGGTACTTTTTGGGGCATTGAGGAGGGCTGTTGGGGATCAGTCCAGGGCTCAAGCATGGAAATTTCTACCACTGATCCCCCTTTCTCCTCCTTTTCTCCCTGTATCTCTGCCACACTCCTTCTTGATCATGCTTTGCCTCTATTGTTTCTTCTTTAGTGTCCATATCCACACTACACAGAACATGCACTGTGTTCTGAGCCTAAGGGCCTCAAGTAATATATAGATGTTAAAGCTGCACGGAAGCTTAAACATTTCCTCATACTAAAAGCAATAGGGGCCCAGGATTCACAAAGCCTTTGTGCTGGGAATTGTGGCAACATTTTTCTTTTGAGGGAACCATCCAAAGTGATCAGCAGTGCAACATAGAACCCAAACTTGCTCAGGGGCCAGCGGGGCTGCATTCTGTGGTGTTTGGGGAAACCCTGGGGTGCTGGGGGGTTTAGGTTGAAAACTTTGTGTGCTAGGCATGTGCTCTAGGCTTTGAGCATTTTTATGAGCAGCAGTTCTAGTCTTTTATTGCACTGTTCTCTTTGCTTTTTGATCTGGTTGGGTTTGTGGGGTGGAGCTCTTCCAACTTGTGTGCTTAAAGCGAAGCCAAAATGCAGTCAAATTGCTGATTTAATCTTTTTCATCGTATCAACCACCTGTGTAACTTTGCTGTATGTTGACGAGGCTGCAGGTCAGCTTTGGAATGCAGTCACGCCTTACTGTGTTGCTGGCTTGTAGCAGCACGGACTCTTGAGTCCTTGATGGGTATATTGATTCTGTCAAATGCATCAGAATCAGTGGGAGTGACTTGATGCACACAAATTCTGCATCCTATTCCTGTGTTAGAAATTTACATTTTTAGTACATTGACATAGTTGTGGTGTGTCCAACTGATGGCTCACATTTAAATGTGGCTTAACTGACACAAGTTCCAGCACCAAAGTCAACCTATGTAAACAGTCTCTTCGAGTGGAAGAGGAACCTGGAGTTTGAGCACCCGAGACTGAAGAAAGGTTGACCATTGGTTTCTTATTTACCTCATCTGTTTGGACTGGCCTTCTTCAGTTTTCATCCCCACTCTGGGGGAAACAAACCTTTGGGGCCATGTTCAGAGAAGAAACTGGATCTAGGAACCCATAAAGTTAAGTATTGTCCATTTTTATGCTAAGAGTTAGGATTTAATTTGTAAAAATAGTTGCGTTTGGGTAAGGCTCATTTAAATGACTTTCTTTGGGGATAAGTCAACCCAAAGCATATAAAACTTGTTTCTTTTTCTTTTGTGGGTGGGAGGGGCACACTGACACACTGATTAAGACTCAGGGGTTACTCCTCGGTTCTGCACTCAGTAATTATTCCTGGCGTTGCTCAGGGGGACATATGGGATGCTGGGGACTGGACCCAGGCTGCACGCACACAGTTGCTATATCCACTGTACTCTCTCTGGCCCACCAACCACTTGTTCCTTTTTGAATTTATTTTAATTTATTTTTTATTATAACACCATGAGATACACACTTACAAAGCTGTTCATGATTGGTTTTCAGTCATACAATGTTGCAGCACCCATCCCTCCACCAGTGCACATTTCCCAACACCAGTGACCCCAGATTCCCTCCACATCCCCCAGCCTGCCTCTATAGCAGTCACTTTTGCCTCTTCTCTCTCTCTCTCTCTTCACTTGTACATTGTCAGCCACTTGTTTCTATGAGAGACAAATAAGAGATATTTGTCATGAAACTTTTTAGGGCCTTGCTCTGGCCTCGTGGAAGGTAAGTGGCAAGATAAGACTCTGCAAATAACAAAGTTTCATGATACATGTTTGAATATTGTGTATCACAAAAAACTTTGTACTCAAAAGTCAAAATACCTAATGCGTCAAATACATGATTAATATTAAAATAGAAACATTTGACTGGTTCAAAAATGTGCTCCGTGTTCTAAGACCCTCCCAGGTGCATCATAGGAGTATTACAGAGACTTCTAGGTGTGACCTGATAGAAATTATGCCTTTTCCCTTACTAACAGAACCCTTGTTATATCTCAGGAGTGAAAAGACGCCACAAATCCAGTTAAAGGTCATATTTCTCAGCCTCCTTTGCAGATAGTCATGGCCATAAAACTAAGTTGTAGACAATGAAACATAAACAGAAAATTCTGTTGACTTTCTGCTTAAAGGTCGCTGACTCATTTGGGAAGAGTGCCCTTTGGTCTTTATTCCCTTGTTCTTTCCTGTGACTGTATCTGAACGATGTGAGAGCAAAACATTGTGGAGCTTTAAGGATGAAATCCTGGGCAGGAGCAAAACAACTAACAGACCTTAACATCTACAGAAAAGTATAAATCTGGTGTGTTTTTCTACTAATATTTTGTTTTTTGTTGATTGTTGGTTTGGGGCTCACACGCTCAAGGACTGTTCAAAGCCTGTGTTCAAGGAACCACACAGTGCCATGGATGGAACCCAGGCCCCCTGCTTGCAGACCATGTGCTTAACCCATTGAATTTTCTCTACCCCACCTTGTTTTATGCTTTATACATTGTTAAAACTTGTCCTAACTGATACACATTAAAATCTTTCTGCATAATTTCTCCAATTTTGGCCCTGGTCAGACCCAGAAGACTTTATTTATTTAAAGCCTTCATTCTAGTTCAAGAAGGCATTCCCTTTTTTATTTGTGCTGGACAAAAGACCCCTTTCTTATATCTCCTAGGAGGCAAAACTAGGTCGGAAGGACAGATGGGTTCAGTTTTATATGTTAAAATGCAGGTTTCAAATTGCTAGTGGTCTCTCCCCCAATGAAATGCTGAACTGTCCTTGATTACCATTAAGAATTGCTGCTTTTTTGGTGACTTTTTGTTGCCAAAATTCTTTGTGATATTTTTATGTTGTAACTTTTTGCTGGGTGGGTTAGTTGCATCTGTCATCTAATAAAACTTCCTCCACTAGCCCTCCACAATCCCCAAGGAAATGTTCTCTGTGATTATCTCCAAATCTTTTTACTAGTTACGTTATTTATTTTCTAATTCCATTTTGCAATATACATTGGAGTTAGATATATGTGAGTTGAAACCAGAGTTGACCATGTACGTCTTATATGAGCTTTTGCAAGTGAAGGGACTTGCAAATGAGGTTGCTAGGGTTCAACCTCATTTGTAAAATTACAACTTATCATGTGCTCCTTTAAGAGTTCAGACAAGGATGAAACTAGATGGTACATATAAAGGTCTCAGCACAATGCCCTGCCCATGGTAGTGCATAATACATAGTAACCATTATCAGTAATCTTAGCATTGGAATCCACCAAAGAAAAATTCAATCTCATTACCATACCCAAAGTACAAGCCACAAAGAAATGAGTGGATATATGTTGGACTTTATCAAATTAGGAATGTTTCATAAGGCTCTTCTATGAAGATGAAAAGAATGAGCCACCATCAGGGTGGAAATATTTGCAAATCACATATCCAACAAAAGATTTGGCACCAGATCCAGATAAAAGACTCCCAACAGTAAGAAAACAAACAGTCCAATTAGAAAATGGGCAAACAAGTTGAACAGAAACTTTGCCAAGTTATTTAAGTTTGATAACCATTAGGGGAATGCAGCTTAAAATCATGTTGAGATATCACTGCATTTGAATGACTAAGATAAAAATTACTGCCAATAGCATATTCTGGCAAGGATGCAGAGACATGGCATATTTATACATTACTGGTAGAAATGCGGAATAGACAACCTTCTGGAAAGCAGTATAGCAAATTATTTTCTTAAATATTGTTCTGGGAATATGGCTCAATGGAAAAGCAAATACTTTGCATGTACGAGATTAATATTTGAGCCCCACCACCGGGTACAACTGAAAATAATATAACTAAGTAATCATCACACACTTAGGCATTTATATTAGAGAAAGTAAATGGATGTTCCACAAAGTCTTATCTGTGACTGTTCTTAGAAGTTTTATTTGTTGTAGCCCCAAATGTGAAACAACCAAATATCCTTCACCAAGTCAATGACTATACAAATTATGCTACACCAGAAAGACATGAACTAATATTGATACACACAACAACTTGGATGAATATTAAGGGTATTGGTCACATATATCTTGACTACTACTATCTCCCAGCTCCACTAATAATATTCTTGAGAATTTCATCCTTACAACCTAAACCCCTTCCAAAGGTCCCTCCTTAAACACCATCAACTTTTTTGGTGGTTAGGATTTCAAGAAAAGAATTTGAGCAGTGCACACATGAAGACCATAGCATTAAATAGAATAGGTCAGTCTCAAACGGCTGCAAACCTCATGATTCTGCTTATACAAAAATTTTGCAAATTATTTAAATTCTTAAAATGATAGAGGTAAAAACAGATAAGGTGTTGCTCAGAGTACAGGAAGGAGAGGGAAAGAATCTAGGAAAAGGCATCGTCCTAAATGTAACAACATGCATTTGTGGTGAGGGTTCTATATCCTTGTATAAATGTTGGTTCCAACTGTATGACCTAAACCCGAACATGAATATCTTTGTAATTGTGTATCTCATGGTCGTATAATAAAATATTTAAAAACAAAAAACAAAAACCCTAAATAAATAATGGCTTTTTCTGCTCTGGAAAAAAAATACATGTTGGTTCCACAAACCCACAAATTGTGACAGAGTGCCTTGAAATTATTCACAGACACCCAATATTTGTTTCTGCAAAAACTGTAACATCAGGGGCCAAAGAACAAGTACAATGGGTATTTGCCTTACACACAGCATACCTGGGTTCTGTTTCTGGAACCATACTTGGGTACCTGTGCACAACCAGGAGTGATCCTTGGGCACAAAGTCAGGGTTAAACCCTGAGAACCACTAGCTGTGTCCCCAAAACCAACCAACGAAACAAATAAACAGAAAGCAAAAACAACTGGTGGAATTTGAGCACTTTTTTTTCATTATTCGGGTGGAGTGGAGTGGGGTACACCCGGTAGTGTTCAGGACTTTCTCCTGGCTCTATGCTCAGGAATCCCTCCTGGCTATGCTAGGGCATACTATATGGGATTCTGGAGCTTGAACCCAGGTCAACCACATGCATGACAAGCATCCTGCCTGTGGTACTATTACTCTGGCTCCATTAAAGGAAGATCTCTTGTCCTGCAAACCATGTCATATCAATTATTTTCCTGGGTTAGATGATGTCACCAGTGGGTGAAGGTCACATTGTCCTGTTTTCACAGTGTGTGTCTTCATAAAATGATCTCACAATGAAAATTTTCAAAATGAACACAATGTTGCAGCCCAGTTTTGGGGTAACAGCAGCCAACTGGATCAGCAAAATGAATGAAATAAATCTTCACTCATGTTAGTTTTCGTGTTGAATTCACTAAATAAAATTAGATTTTGTAAAGTCTTCTTATTCATACTGAGTTTTTCTGAAGACAGAAACAAGACTGTGTTTTTATTTCTTTCTTGTACTACCTTATCTAATATTATCATCAATCCTTTACGATCCTATGAACCATTGAGCGGTAATAATTTTTTTGTACGTAATTTGCTCTGTGGGACATGACAAAACGGGTTCTGTGCTGGGTCTGCCAGTGCTTAGGAGTTTATAGGGCTATGCTGAAATATGCCCTAGGGTAGGATCACTGGTACTAGAGGTCAAACTCAGGGCCAAGCACATGCTAGGTATGTGCTCTACCCCACTGAACTACTCTCCAACCCCAAATGGGAATCAAATTTGTTAAATGAATTGAGTATTGAAATTCTTCTCAGATCCCAATATGCTTTTCTTAACACACAAATATTTGCTTTTCAACCATATTTCACATATATCTATTTCTCATCAATTCTGTGCTGCAATTACAGTGTAGTTTGTGTAGCACCTTTCCTAAGTACAAAGAGAAATGTGGGTGGTAGTGTCAGAGTTAAACAGTAACCCTAAGATCTATCTGGTGAAAGGACACCTTAAAAGAACCAGAAAGCCGTTCAGTCCTTCAGGAGAAATCTTCCTTGTGTGCCACATTTCAGCTTTGTATAGATTTTATGACCAAATCTTAGAGCTGCAAAACTGAAGTCTGTAATCTAAACATCCTAGCAGCATTAACTCTAACAGCACAATGCAGGCTGGTTTGTCCTTCCATTTCTTAATTTGTTTTTCTTCTGCGTGGAAGGCATTCCAGTAGCTAGTGAAACACTTCCATTTATGTGATTTGCATCTGCTCTCTACCAACTTTTAGAAGGGATCCAAAACTATGTGTAACATTGAATTATAAACATGATTGATACTTTTAGCTCACAGAATGAATTTAGGGTTTGGATTCTGACTTGAACTTCCCGTACTTCTTCCTCTCTAATGAAGCAGGGTTTGAATTTAGGATATCTTTTAAAAACCTTAAATTGTTTGTTGTCTAAAAGACATCCTCAATTTTTTCTGTGAGCTAAAATATGCATTAAGGTTTATAATTCAAATAGATTCATTCTGATTTGCTGGAAATTTCTTCCAGGAGGAGGAAAGAGACTATAACTACTATCATTTTTCCAGGTCACTGCCTAATTTGGTTCAATTAAGTTGAACAATATAACAAAAGTCATTTAGCCTGCTTTCTCTAAAAGTCTGCCTCCAAGCTTTCATGAACGCTATTCTGTCTCTCTCATTGGTATGTTCTTCTGTCTTTCTCAAACTAGGTCCCCATGCTGTTACTTGTTTTGTTTTCATCCTTGAATATTTGGCCAAAAGATATATTGAGAGAAGCTCTAGGCCAGATCAGACCCCCTATTTTACTGTCTCTTGGCATCTGGGAATTTTCTTTCATGACATTTATCACAGATGTGAGTAAATAATTCAATAGCTAATTTGCATATGTCTTCTCTAGCATACTGTAAAGTCCACTGGGGCAGCTAGGAGTCTAACTTATATAATCTCATGCCTACAGCACCCAGCTCAGTGCCTGGCATACAGGAGACTTGCAACAAATATTTTATTGAATGAGACAAGAATTAATGAAGTCAGAAGTACAATTTCACAATATATGTTAATGAACATCGTATCTAACATTTAGCTAATGCTTAATATTCATAAATACTGGGATTGAGTTCAATGATTTGCATTTGTTAGCCATTCAATTCTTACCCCAATCTTAAAGTACTATTCTTTGGTGTGGGGTGGGGCTCCCACGATGTACTGGGGAGAGGTACTGGGTGACCTTGAAGTGCTGGAATAGAACTCAGGATCTAGTGCCTGAGTTCTGTCCCTTTGAGCTATTTTTCGTGCTCTGTGTGCAAGTAGTCCTTTGGGTCACAAGCCCCAGGGCTCGTGGTTTACTTCTGATCCTGTACTCGGCAGGTAATTCCCGGAAGTGCTGAGGAACCATATGCAGTACTGAGGAGCAAACCCAAGTTGTCCGTGTGCAAGGCAAATGCTTTAACCACTACACTAACTCTGGTCCAGAGAATTACTATTCTCAACCCCCATTTTACAGATAGGAAAACTGCTGCTTTAGGGAATTGAAAGAAGTTGCTCCAGATTGTAGAGTTTTAACATTTTGAATCCCATAACTTTCTCTCTCATGCCTTTTTTTGCTTCTACCTTCCTCCTTCTGTTTGATATCTATGCTCACCCTTTCTCTAAAAAGTCCTATTCTGACTGTTAGCGAGAAGTGTCTTTGTTCTGGACAGTCTTTGAGGACATTGCTCCCTAGAGATAAGCTTCTTCTGGAGCATAAATTTGACGGTGGGGAATCAAGTTGCTTGATTCAAGGCTTCAATAATAGCTCTGTGGCAGTCTCCGTGCTCTTGCATGATGCGGTGGCAGGTTCAAAAGCACTATTCTGCTAGTTCTAATATGTATGATGATATTGGATATTAGTTTATTTTTTTAATCCTGGGGTCTACAAGTTGTTTTTTTCAACATATCAATTAAAAACACACTATAGCTTTAAAAACAGGCTTGGAATGCTATTGAAAATCAACTACGTGAGCACTGAAGAGCCAATATTTCATTTTAATTTTCCAATCTTACACCTGGTCCCAACCCCACAACGCCAGCTCAGGCTATCATTGTGACCATCACAGTTTAGCAGCTGTAAAATATACACCACACACTAAGGAGGCTGCGGTAGTTTTCTTAGTGGCATTTGGAAGCACATTAAAGATATGCAGTTTGACTTTTTCTCCCCTTCACACCCTCTGCTTTTCCCTTTTCGAGTGCTCAGAGGGAAGCATGGTGGGAAGAAAGTCAGCCCCAAGAAAGAAAAAGCAAATTTTACCGGGTAGAAAACAAAACTCCGCCTATTGTTCTTAATTTAAGTCTGGGTTTCCATGTCGTTCTTCTTGTGTGCATCATTTTATTTTGGTTTTAGAATGATTTTTCCAGTTAGTGCTTTTATTTTTCTCACTTGATGCTGTCTGGATTCTCTTACTGCTCTCTTTTGTGCTCTGGCTGCAGCTGATTTTAGTAGAGCTCTGCGCTTCTCACTCTTTCTTCATTTCTCCTGCCTCCTTTCACTTTATCTGCCTTCCTTCTTAATTCATCATTCTGTCCTTTTTTGTTTTTTTGCCTCTGCTACAATATATTGTTTCTGAACCTTAACCCTTCTGGTGCATACATTTTCTTCCCCTAATTAAAGCTTAGGTGTTTCATTTCGGCAGTCTCTCTACAACTTTCTCTAATTGAATTTCCAGCTCTATGTTTCCTTCGAGGTTGATTTTTCTCAGAGATCTTTTTTAAATCTTTTATTGCTGAGTGTAATTGGCAAGTCTTTCACCACTAGTTTTAGTCTCAGGGTGTCTGTGGACTAAAGAGCTTGAAGCAGTGAGTGAAGACAAATGGAAGGAGCACTGAATTGGGAGCTGAAGGCAATGCTGGGCTGAATACTTCAAAATGACATTGCTGGGATGAAGGGTCAAATGAGATAAAGTTACATAAACACAGCGAAGGTCTCCAACTTGAGGGATTTTTAGTTTCTGTGGAACTATTATTTCCTAAAGTAGCCCGGTCCTGGGGTCTGAGTGATAGTACAGCGGGTAGGGCATTTTTTCTTGCATGCAGTTGACCCATGTTTGATCTCTGGCATCCCATATGGTCCCGCTAAGCACCTCCAGGAGTAATTCCTGAGTGCAGAGTCATGAATAACCCATGAGCATTGCAGGGTGTGACCCAAAAAGAAAAAAGAGCTTCCTTCCCAGTTATCGTAAGGATAGAGAATGTTAAATTGAGTATTCAAAGTTAAAACCTTATGAGATTCCCCAAGAGGGCCTTCTCTTACCACTTGGCAAAAACTAACACCTTTGTAATATAGAGTGACACTGTTTACTTCCTTCAACTCTAGCAACTACCTCAGAAAGGCTGAGTAGGAAGAGGCAGCATATGAAAACTTACTTGCAATATTAAAATGAAATTTAGAACTCAAAGGTGTCTTAGTCTCTAGCTTAATTCAAAAACTACCATTCCAGTTTTCCCTACAAAGATGGAATTTTAATCATTCACTTAAGGAGGTTGTGTCAACCCTGTATATATACTTTTAGTAGTGGCTATTTGCTATTTAGAGAAGTGGCCTATTTTCTCACCAGATGGCAAGTTTTTTCGAAATTACACATAAGTTTCATCCACTACTTCTAGTAGCTGCCAGAATAAATTCAATACTTTAATAAAAGTTTTAGTGGGTGTTGGGCCATACCCAGGGCTGCCAAGTGTTTACTCCTGGCTCTGTGCTCAGGTGTCATTCCTGACAGTGCTCTGGTGACCATATGCAGTGCCAGGATCCAATCAATGTTGGCTGTATACAAGGCAAGCGCCTTAACCACTGAGTCATCTCTCTGACCCCCAAGTCTAATTCTTTTTTTTTTTTTTTGCTTTTTTGGGTCATACCCGCAATGCTCAGGGGTTACTCCTGGCTCTGCACTCAGGAATTACTCCTGGCAGTACTCGGGGGACCATATGGGATGCCCGGATTGAACCCGGGCGGCATGGGCCAGCTGCATGTAAGGCAAATGCCCTACCGCTGGGCTATCGCTCCGGCCCCCAAGTCTAATTCTTATCTGCTAGAGTGATTTGATGTTTATACAGTTTCTGGGTTATCCTAATGGTTTCTTCTATAATGTAATTTTTCATGTTCTTCAACATTCCATACTGTTCCATTTGTCAATGACTTCTACAAAATTGAGCGCTCAGAAATGAATGCAAGTACTTGGCACCTGTTCTCACTATCGAGATCCTGACAATGATGCTACTAAGGAGGTTTACTTGCCTTGGGAGCATGGGCGCTGTCACTGGGCCTAGAGAGTAGTGCAGGGCCAGGGAAATAGCTCACGTGATGAAACACATGGAGAAGCTTGAGTACTTTGGTACTGCATAGATCTCTGAGCTGAGCACTGCCAGGTATGATCCTGATGATCTCTGAGTAGTCAGGCCTACATCGCCAGGTGTGACCCAAGTGTGTGTGTGTGACCACCTGTGTGTGTATGTGTGGAGAGAGAGCATTGCGGTCCATATTTTATTATAGCAAGATCAAATAAGCTACTTTTCATGTTTATGAAATTCTCTCCATAAAGGAATGTCTTTTCTTAACAATATTAAGAGGGCATTTAGACCACACCTGATTGTTTCTCTGGGCTTCTGACTGTGTGCTCAGAAATTCCTTCTAGTAATGCTCTGGAAACCTTATGTGGTGCTTAGGAATCAAACTCAGTCATCTGAATGCAAAGCAAGAACCTTAACCCCTGTACTATGTCCAGGTTTCCCATCAAGGAATGTATTTACAATCAGACTGCAGAGGTTTAAGTTAAATGATCAACAATGCATTTGTTATTGATATGTAGAAAACAAATGTCCAATTATATTTAATTGGAGCCATGGAGCTACTTAAGTTTATGATATGGCATAGGGCATTTTATGCAAAAAGACAGAATACTAGGTGTCAAGCTCTCCTTTATCATCATTTTTAAACTGTATTGATTTTTTATAGATGCTATTTACATTTTTATTTTTTTATTTTTTTAAGTATTTTATTATACCACCGTGAGATATACAAATAAAAAGATATACAATTAAAAAGTTCATATTTGGGTTTTGGTCATACAGTGTTCCAGCACCCGGTCCCTCCACCAGTGCCCATCTCCCACCACCAATGTCCCCATTTCCCTTCCCCCTTCCCCAGCCCACCTCCATGGCAGGTTCTTTATTTCTCTCTTTCTCTCTCTCTTTCTCTTTTCCTTCCCTTCCAGACTATGGATTACAGAACATACATTCAAAGGTTGTCATGTGTATCCTTTTGCCTCTATTTAATGCTCAGTTCTAGGTTGGCATTAGTACCCTCGACAATTACAAGTGGTGTTGGAAAATTGGGCAGCGACATGTAAACTGTATTGATTTTTCACTGTGCTCTCTAAAGGTCATTTATATTGCATATACAACAACCCTGTGAGGTAAAAAAATTATTATTTCATTCTATAGCTAGGGATACTGAGGTATAGAGAGAACTATTAGTTTGTCTAAGGTCTTCCAGTTAAGAAATGAACCTGAATCCAGGAAGTCTGACTCTGAGTTCTTTACTGCCTTACTTTCCTGAGCAGTGCATTATTGAAAAGTATTATTCATGTCGTTGTTGGTTTTTTTTCCCTCACTAAAAGGAAAATCCAAGCAAGGCTTTATTCTTAAAGCTCCTTTTCCCCATAGTTCCAAAATCCATTCCATGGAACCATGACACATTAAGATTATCTAAGAATTGGGCTGGAGAGACAGTACAGTGTGGAGGGCATTTGCCTTTGCAAGTGGTCAACCAGGGTTCAATTCCTAGCACTATGTATTGTCCCCTGAGTCCCACCAGGAATGATTGCTGATCACAGATAGGTATGGCCCCCAAACAAAATAAAACAAAAAAAACTTTGAGGGTGGAAAAGTTTCTCTGAGATGTACAAAAAGGGTTCCGTGTTTGCAGCCAGAGAGATAGGTCAAAGAATCGGAGTGCAGGCTTTACAAGCAGAAGGCCTAGGAGCAATCCCTGAGCACTGAGTTGGGAATAGCACATACGCCCTGAGCACCACAGCAATAGGTGTTGCCCAAAGACAAACAAGAGAAAAAAAACATAATTAAAGCCACAAAGGCAATTGCTATTCTTCTTAATTAGCCACTTTGATGGAAAAAAAAGGAAGGCAAAATTTTCAGTATTACAAAGGTGCTTTGTAATTATCTCAGGCAGAGATTCAGGTAAACTCAACTGTCAAAGACTGTCAAAGATAAAAGGAGGAGAAATTTACCTTAGTAGGGCATGTTGGGCCTTTCCTGCGTGTACTTAAATAGCAAACACACAGCTATAATAAAGCCCTTAGTGATTCTAAGAATTAAAATTGTGTTTTAATGGACAACTACTAAGGGTGCCTTTTTAGTTTTTGTTTGGTTTGGGGCCACACTTAGTGGTACTCAGACATAACTCCAGGCGCTGAACTCAGATGTCACTCAGGGCACCATATGTAGGTCTGGGGATAGAACTGGATGCAAGGTGCAAGGTAAATGCCTTCACCCCAGATTCTCAGGAATATCTTTTGTCCACGTTTATTCTAACATCTTTGCCTTATATGTAAGATGACTTTCTTCCATCTATCTTTGTTCCACTTACACTATGACTAGTTTTTTCCATTGTTCCTCCATTTCCTGTCACATGAAATATTACTGAATTATCATACCTACTAATAAGTATCACTTTAAGAAATGAATCAAATATATTCAGTCTCTCTGTGTAAATGAAACAAATAAAAAACCAATCCCTTAGATTTAAGAAAGACACATCTTCCTTAAAGATGTCATGAAAGCTGGGGTGCAAACTCAAGCCAAGCAAGTTTGTACTTTTTTTTTTTTTTTTTTGCTTTTTGGGTCAAACCTGGTGGTGCTCGGGGCTACTCCTGGCTATTCACTCAGGAATTACTTCTGGCAGTGCTGGGGGACCATAAGGGATGCTGCGGATCAAACATGGGTCGTCTGCATGCAAGGCAAATGCCCTACCAGCTGTGCTATGGTTCTGGCCCAGGGTTTGTACATTATTATTATTACTTTCCAGAAATTGAAAGTAAAGTAGAAAATGCAAGAACCTTAATTTTGGAGACCAGTGTGGGAAACTGTAATTACATTAGCAACATCTACCAGTGTTATCCACACTGAGCAATTCCTCTCACTCAACACAGCAGCCGACTCAGAAAATCACACCTGCTAGCTCATGGGATTTGTGACACTTAGTAATGCATGTCTAATTGGGTAAAAATAGTCATTATCACAAGCTATATTTTGTATTTGCTTCTCTAATTCTCTTCTGGAAAAAATACTCATAGTGGTTGGTCCTGCTTCTTCAAGAGAGTAATGACCAGGGTGACTTTGAAAAATTTGTGGAGGAAGAAAATTACTTTTCCCACATAGATCGTTGTCCTACAGAGACCTCACCACAATATAAGATAAATTAATAGGAGAATAATAAACAGAAGTTTATTAACATGTTACATTTCTTATATATGGGAGATTTAGGAAAACTAAAGTAGGCTTCCCTAGAGGTCCCAAACCACCACCTTAAATACCATCTCCAGCTAAAGACAAAGAAAGATAGGCAAGTTATGGTAAGCAGTTATGGTAGGTTACCAGGGAAATTGGAGTACAGCAGTATAAGGCTGTTAGGCAGTTTAACTTTTTTGCTCTCTCCATTGAAAAGACTTTCTGGAGATTCACTGTATCACTGTATCACTGTCTTCCCGTTCATCATCGATTTGCTCG
>JAJIBD010014313.1:0-12336 GCA_021461705.1 Cryptotis parvus
CAAGCTCTTCAGAAACTCTCGAGCTCATTCGCCAGCGTGGCAAGGCACGAGCCTCAGGAGACCAAATGCTAACGTTCAAGCTTGCTAAACAGTGCAGAGAAGTGATAAAGAAGACCTCAAAGACAGAAGAGAAGAAATAATGGAAGATGCAGCAGAAGCCGGGAAAAGCATTCGCACCGCCTGCCTGTCCTTCGCCAACTATAAGACCAAGATGACTGCCCTCTGAACGCCCTGATGGATCTATCACATCTTCCAGAAAGGCAATGGAGAAGATTATCCATGACTTCTACTGAAATCTCTTTGATAGCCACATCCACATGCCCACATACCAAATTCCACAGGATGTATATGTCATTCCCAATGTTCTCCCCTTCTGAAATCTGACATGCCATCTCGTTGGTAAAAAGGGAATAGCACCAGGCCCAGACAAAGTCAGACCCGAACACCTGAAGAATCTGCCGTCGGTACTCATCAATACACTAGCTCGGCTTTTCACAGGCTACCTGTCCGAATGCAAGGTGCCCTCCCAATGGAAAACCAGCAGGACAGTTCTACTGTTGAAGAAGGGAGACATTCACGACACGAGGAAGCTGGCTTCGGGAAGGATTCAGCACAATCGACCATATCCACACAGTAACCAAGCTCATTAAGGTTTTAGGGAGTACAAGATGCCGCTCTGTCTCACGTTCATTGATTTACAGAAAGCCTTTGATTCTGTGGAGACTGAAGCAGTCATCGAAGCCCTAGCCAAACAGGGTGTTCAAACCCAATACATCAAGATCTTTCGTGAGCTCTATTACATATTCACCACCAGGATCTCACCATCCTACAAAGAAGTGATCATTGATGTCAAAGAGGGGTTTGACAGGGTGATACCATTTCACCAAAACTCTTCAGCGCCACCCTCGAGAACATCATGCGACAATTAGAATGGGAAGGAATGGGAGTGAAGGTAGATGGTCGGCAACTACACCACCTCCGCTTCGCCGATGACATCGTTCTAATAACACCAAACATTAGCCAAGCGGCACAAATGCTGGCTGACTTCGACCGAGAATGTGGAAAGATAGGTCTACAGCTGAATCTAAAGAAAACTATGTTCATGAAGAATGAACTAGTTCCAGAGGCCCCATTCACTTTCAATGGAACAAACATTTCTGAATGCAGCAGTTATGTGTACATAGGTCGAGAAGTCAACATGATGAGCGACCTAAAACCTGAGCTGCGCAGGGAGGAAGAGAGCGGCATGGAATGCCTTCAATGGCATCAAAGAAATAGCTAAAAGGACAAAGAACCTCTGGCTCCGGGCACATCTCTTTGACTCCACCATTCTCCCTGCATTAACATACGCCTCAGAGACCTGGGCCCTACGAAGCAGGATGAGAATGCTATTCGGGTCTCCCAGAGAGGAATCCAAAGAGCTATGCTTGGAATATCACGCCTCATTCAAGTGAGAGAAGGAATCGGGAGTTCTGACCTCTGTCGCTATTCCAGAATCAGGGACACTGTCTCTCGTTTGCCAAGGCATCGAAAATCAGATGGGCTGGACATGTAATGTGATTTGGAGACAACTGCTGGACTAGAGCCGTTACCGACTGGATCCCATGGGGTGTCAAAAGATCACGTGGCTGCCCACCTACAAGATGGTCAGACTTCCTTGTAAGACCCTGAAGGACGGTTTGAGGCTCTTCATATTCCTGAATCAACCAGATGCCATTGGGCTACATTGGCACGTGATAGGGTCCAATGGAAATGTTACTGGCGCCGCTCGAGCAAATCGATGAATAACGGGATTCAAGTGATCAAGTGATCAAGTGACTTTCTTCATACTGCCTAATTCTAATGCATTACTTCCTTTGTGTTATGAATGACCATAGACCATCACATTTTTTCTAGGTGAATAGTATTTCATTGTATAAATGCACTGTGTTTTCTTTACCAGTTATTCATAAACAGTCACTTTGGTGACTTCCATATTTTAGCTCTTGAAAATAATATTGCAAGGGGCCAGAGCAATAGCCCAGTGTGTAGGGCTTTGCCTTGCACCACGACCGACCTGGGTTCTATAACCGGCATCCCATATGGTCCCTCGAGGCACTTCCAGGAATTATTCCTGAGAAAAGAGCCAGGAGTAACCCCTGAGCATCGCTGGGTGTGACCGAAAAAAAAGAAAATAATATTGTGAATACTTTCCAGCAAATGGGGGGCCTATCTGTCTTCAGTTTAGAACAGAGGGCTGGGTTATAAATCTGACTAGAAAGCTCTAAGGTGATGGGGAACATTGAAAACCTTGAGGTCCGTTGGGGGAGTGTGACAAGTCAGGAGTGCTTAATGGTGAAAGGAACTGGTCTGGGGAAGAATTCTATTTTTCAATTTTTAGCTTTATTTAAAGACTGTGATTTACAAAGTTGTTCACAGTCCAGTTGTTTCAGGTATTCAATACTAGTCTCACCAGCAATGTGGTCTTACTGCCACCAAAGATCCTAGTTTCCAACCAACCCTCCACACCTGCTCCCTTAGCAGGCACTAATTAATTGACTTGATAATGCTATTACAACACATATCTTGTAAAGGTGTTGCTCTAGTCATGACCATTTTACTGAGCTGTTTCATGTGAATTGAACCATTTGTGTTATTGCTTTCACTTATTGAATTTATTGAACTTAGTGGGTTTCTACTCAATTTTTAAAACAGAGCTGTTTTTGTTAATTTCTTACAGATATTCAATATTCAACCCCAATCCCACCACCATTGCAACTTCCCAATTCTGGGAATGAATTCCTTAGGTTGGTCCAGATCCAGATCTGTCCAGTGGTCCTTCAGCATCTACTTGATTTCAGCTGATCAACAAAGAGGCCCTGACAAAAACCATTAGGGGCTGGAGTGACAGTACGTAGGATGCTCTCCTTGTGTATAGATGACCTGGGTTTGATCCCCAGCCCCACATGGTCCCTTGATTCCCATTTGGAGTAATCCCTGAGCACGGAACCAGGAGTAAGACCTGAGTAGAGCTAAATGTGGTTCCCCTGCCAAAGAAGAAACCTCCACCATAGATTTGGGAGAGTTTCTGGGAAGAAAAGGGTGTGAGGCCCAGTATCAGTGACCTCTGTTGCTCTCAGGAGCAAGACAGAGCTCTCCATCTGGACAGTTTCTATCTATCTGCTCAGAGTGTGCACCCTCCACCAGGGACAGTCTTTGGGCACCTGGCACAGATAACAGGGAAACTGATTTCATTTTTTTTCTTTGTTTTGTTTTGGGGACATATTGGGCAGTGCTCAAGGCTTACTGATTCTGCACTCAGGGATCACTTGGAGCCAGACTCAGGGACCATAAGGGATGCTGGGGATAGAACTCAGGCTGGCTACATGCAAAGCAAACGCCCTACCTGCTGTACTATCACTCCAGCCCCTGATTTTTTTTTGTTTTGTTTTGGGGACTCATTGGGTAGTGCTCAAGGCACTCAGGGACCACTGAAAGCCAGACTCAGGGACCATATGGGATGCTGGGGATCACAGGTTAGCCACATGCAAGGCAAGTGCCCCACCAGCTGTATTGTTCTTGCCTCAGGCCAGGAACTTGAACAACTTTTCCATCTATCAATCACTTTTAACCTTAAACCTGATGATATATGAATGATTATGTCCATTTGACAGAAGAGTCAAAAAAACTAAAAATGGCAAAGGAAAACAACAATGAAAAACTTGCCTTGGACCTGACATCGAAGACATTCTCCAGCCAGAACTTCCAGGAACATGAGCTTCCCATAGATCAGGCACCTCCTTCATCATAGGTTTACACCATATGAGAAAATAAGAGCAGATGTGTCACACAGGAGTGAGGAACAAAAGGTCACAGAGGGTGAATTCAGCGGTCTGAACTTTAACTTATTGTCAAACTCAACTCTCAGAGGAGATTGAGAGCAAGGCCAAAAGACCCATCCCTAACTGGACTCTCCCATTGGTGCTCACAGCTTTTCCCTGAGGTCCTTGCTGGGAAGGTCCCCGGACTAGGTTTATTTCTCTGTTGCTTTCCAGGTTCTTCCCACCTCCATAAAGAGTAGTATTTCAGTGTTTCACCTTGGTTTCCCCCTAAGGTCATGGCAGGGACCCAGCACTCTGATCCGAAATGCACTTAGGATTCTTTCACTAATTCTGGGAGTCGAAAGTTACATCTGGAGGAATAAAATTTCTGGAAATTTTAACTACCAAAAAGGAAAAAAAGTCCTCTTGTCATTAAAAATACTTTTTGAACACTGAACATGTTCTCAAGTGCTTTTTGGATCCAAAATTCATCTAAAGGCTTATTTTTGGTATTAATTTAGAGCCATAAACCATATTACAACTCAGTTTATTCCAAAAATCATCACATATGGTGATGTTCGGAGACAAACAGGCTTGGAGAAAAAATAGAAAAAAAATATAGGGATCCCATTTCTTTCTTTGAATTTTCCAAGAATACAAACATTATTCTCAGGGGCCTGGGGAACCCCTGCAAAATCCCTAGAGACTCTTATTCTAATTCAAAAAAACTTTCTCATGAAAGCCAGCTCTCCTAGTCAGCACCTACCTATCATATATTTTTTATTAAAAATTTTATTATACCACCATGAGATATACAATTACAACGTTGTTCATGTTTAGACGTTTTGGTCACATAGTGTTCCAGCACCCCACCCTCCACCAGTGCCCATCAGGTATATTATTCACATACTTTCCCATGAAGTCAGAGCTTATAAGACAAAAAGATTCCCACTTTATCTAAGAACACTTATACCCAAACTGATGCCTTTTTCCAGAAACAAAAAGGGGCAAATCTTGTGCAGAAACCCCAGTCTAAGTTTCTAGCTAGGCATATGTATGAATAAATTTATGAGGGTATCCTTTATGTATATATACATATATAGAACTTTATATGTATATACACATAAATGTATATTTATATTTTATGTATATAAAATATGTATATATACATATATAATTATATATAATTTTATTATACCATTGTAAGATATGCAGTTACAAAGCTCTACATTATTGGGTTTCAGTCATAGAGTATTCCAGCACCCATTCCCTGAAGGAATTCTTATCCCCATTTTATAGACTTACAAATTAGCAAATATTTACTAGATTTCTTCCCTACTAGGAGTAATTGTCTGAAAGTCTAAAGATAAATGTTCCCATTATTTTTTCTGAAGTATCTCATAGACCAAGGACTCACACCAGTAGACACTTCCACAGTGACAGTCCTGTACCCTGAGACTGCCCAAAACTTGTGCATCAAAGACGTGCTGGAAGAAAGGTCATTTGAAGTGTATCCTCTGTCCTTGACCTCAAAGAAACTATCCAAAAAGGAAGAAAAGAAGGGTGTTGCAGGGAGAAGGACCAGCATGTGAAAAAAAAAGAAAGAAGCAAAACAGAGTATTTCTACTTTCTGTAGAAATACATGAGTGTGATTTACGCCATGGGAGTGAGGAAGGAAAGAATTAAAGGTGGAATGGGAGAGGAAGGCAATTAAACTGAATTCCAGGGATTGGGATTGGACTGTGGGTTTTTCAGGAGTCAGCAACTACTGTCTGGAAAGAGACAAATAACATAATGTCAGGATCGGAGATTGAGGGGAGGTTACATAGTCTGTAAAATAAAGGCATCAAACACATGACATCAAACAATCAGTATATAAGGGCTGGAAAGATAGTACAGAAGTGGGGTGCTTGCTTTGCATGTGGCTGACACAGGTTTGATCTCTGGGATCCCAATGGCCCCCTGAGCATTGTCAAGAGTGGTTCCTAAGCATAGAACCAGAAATAATCCCTGAGAATCACTGATTTCCCTCCAGCCTCCCCAAAACTCCAGTATATAAATGTACTGAGTTTTGACTATTCTCAAACAAACAAACAAACAAACAAACAAACACAGAAAAAGTATTTACTGAAGTAGGCCATAAGTCATATTTCCTGTTTGATGACCCCTAATATAAATCATGTTTGCTGACCCCTATTATAAATCATGATCACAGAGTTTGCAAACCAACTCATCCCAAGTTGCTCAGAACTTCCTTGATTTTACCATGGGAAGTATCCCATCCTGGAAACAGAAAGGCAAACAGGGATGATCAGTCATTATACTTAGGAAGTTTGTTTAAAAATACAGAATCTGTGGACCCATATTGACCAGCACTATGGTGGTGATTTAAGGATCATCCTGATAGTGCTGGGAACTGAACTCAGGTTGTTTACATGCTGGTTCCCCAGCCTTAAAAATGCACAACTGTGTCTACCCTATGGACCATCTCTTCTGGAGGGAGTGACAGGAAAAGGATGATGTCTATAGGCAAAAGAAAGAACAGATGCTTCCTCTGCAGGTAGTAATGTATGTTCAACTCTCCCCACCCTAGAAAGTGTGAGACATGGTCTCGGGGTCCTCTGAGGGGACAGATACAGCATAACAGTAGCCTCCAGTCTTAGATAGGATATTGACTGGCTTATGCAGGTGTTCTATAAGTAATCCCTGCCTCCCCAGGAATGGAGGAGAGTCGCAGAATTTAACCATTGGATACTTGGTCAGGCCACAATGAAGGGAAGGGACTAGGAATATGCCCATTCTGTCCTTCAGCTCAAGATCAACATTTACCAGGCCAAGGGAAAACTTGCTATTTGTTCACAACATCTGCACCCAAATCAATGCTCCCTCAGAAATGAAGAAGGAGTGAGTCCTGAACTAGAGTTACGGCTCCACTTCCAGTAGAGATAAAGGGAAATCAGCAGCGGGAATAAGAAACATTGGGGCACAGATGTCAGTTTGAGGGAGTTGTTCAGGGTCAGTCCTTATCAGCAATAGCTCTGAAAAGTCAGGTCTGATATTTTCCTCTCTAAAGCAACAGGTGTTTGACTTCTCTTCAGAAATGGCAACTGTTTGTCTTGGGCAAACAGAAAGTTTGCACTAAAAGAACTCGTAGTACTCTCTTTACTTTCCTTAATCAATCCCCTTTTAATTTAGCTCCATAGCCATGAGGGAACTTTCCACTTCATTATAAATAGTGTTTCCTATCTTCTGCACGGTTTCTTTCCCAAACAGGTGGGTATTATTCTAAGAATGTCAATATATGAAAACCCATGCTCACTGTACAGATAGCTTGAACTACAAGAAAATTCTTAATATTTGTATAGGTGGCCTTTTGTACACTATGGAATGGGTTTGTGAGCCACTAAGCTCATTAACTGTTTGAGTAGCATTCACTGGTTTTTTCCAAATGAAGAAAAATAAGAAATGAAGATAAATATTTTTGATGTCAGTGGAAAAATAGTTAGCCTTGTGGTATTATGCAGTAGAGCCTGTAGTCCAGATGCAGAAGCATATATCCCCAAAGCTCATATGCTATCCCAGGGTTGCTTCAATTAACACTTTTATGTTAAACAATGTAAGCTAGGAATACCAATAATTTTCCCCCCATAAAATTGTTATACAGATAAATAAGGTAATATGTGTGAAGTGCTTAACATAGTTCATATATAAGAGCTAGCTATAATGTTTATTACTATGAAATAAGTCACTTTATCTCTGTTTTTAGTTAAATGAGGGAGTGAGCTTCTAACATCTGTCTATTAATTACCAATTTTCCACATCATGTAGAAAAATGAAGAAAGGAGAGAATGACTATAGCAGGATGATCTGGGCATAAATACAGCACTCCAGATCATACCTTGGACAGCAGCAGTGAGTTTGGTGGTTATGTAGGTAGCCACAGATGGAGCATTTATTTGATAATACATTTATTTAAAGAATTAAAAGTGATAGCATGGAGAAATACGATACATGACCTAACTAAAGGTGTATATCACTGCTGTCTACCTATTCTATACTTAAAAACCAGCTCAGACGTTAAGCCATTCAACACTAAAATCAGCCAGATGGCTTATTCTTCTAAAAGGAGAGGATCTGGTAAGATTTTAACTTATATCATTAGAGTTTTTAATTGTGTAGAATGTGTTTGTGAAATTGGCTAAGATGATAAAATATTGAACTTCATGAAAGAACAGGTTGGTGCTAAAAATATAGGAAAAACTTTGGGAGAAACTTTTTTCCAAGGATACAGATGCCATGCATACTAGACAGGACTCCCAATAATGATGACTTTCAAAATTTAATTCTACACCCACTAATTATACCTTCACTTGTATCATTTGTCTTCCCATTATTCATCAATTTGCTCAAGCTGGGGCCAGTAACATCTCCATTCATTGGGAATGAGGTCCATATTACTGCTTTTGGCATATTGAATACACCATGGGTAGCTTGCCAGGCTCTGCTGCGGCTCTGGGCTCATCCCAGTGGACCCAGTACTTTTCTATGTCAGACCATCAACCATACAGGGCCCATGGGGCAGAGCCCTGGGTGTAAACAAGCCTGTCTCTTGTCTACCACCTGCTGATGCAACTGGGCACTACTACCACACCTACAACGTCTTGAGGGGCAGGACTAATTATACTATAAAGAATAAAGTAGTAGAAGGCTTTAGTGATGGTCTTAATTTAATGCAAGTTTTATTGAACTGTAGCACCTTCCACCTTTCCAAGTCTATGTCACATACTTGGAGACAGCAATTTTGTTAAATACTGTTACCCTAGTAGAGCCCACAAGCTCACAGTATAGTTTGTGGTGTTGGTGGGAAGTACACAATGCCAATGTCGTTTTAGTACTATACAAACCAAGTTACTATAAGATGGGAATATGCACAGGATGCTATAGAAAGTGTTTGAGGCCCTCTAGCCATACTGGTCAGGGTTCAAAAGAACAATGGGCCACTATCATCAATCACATAAACACACACCGAGAGAACAGCTGAGTTGAGTTTTGAAAATGTTTAGAAGCATAGGGAAGAAATACAGGTATGAAGGACATTCTATTCTGAACAGAATTCCAAAAGTACTTAAAGCAGAACTTTGAAATAATTAGAGTGTGACTAGCATGGAATTTTAATTACACAATGAAGAGAAATGAGACTGGAGAGGTAGAATGAGATGCAGACTGTGGTGAGCAGAACTTTGAATGACGGTCCTGTCAATGGGTTTAGATGTTATTCTGGAGGCTAAAAGGACACCATAGAAGAACTTGAGTCAATGAAATCAAGGGCATAAATTCAATTTTGGTCTATGGCATATATAAGTAACTTTGTAGAGGACATATTTGACTATGCGGTAAAGCACATGTCTTGTATTTAGAAGAATAAAAGTAAGTATGTTTTGTTGGATCAAAGCTGAAAGCAAAAATACCAGTGACATAAACCCAAATAGATGGCAAATAAACCAGGAAGTGAAAATGCAACTGCTCATGAGGCAGGAGAATTGATATTATTTTGTTAGGGACTGGATGTAAGAGCCATAGAAAAGGACCCAATTCTAATACTGGTGATAACATGCCTATAATTATGTTAACTGAAAACAAAAGAATAGATTAGATTATCCAGGGAGAGCAGGTGGGGTAAGATGAAAAGATGAAGAAATCATGAAGAGGAAATCAAGGAAGAAGTGGGAAAAATAAAGAAGTAAGAAATAAATCTGAAAAGTTATAAAAATCAAAAGAAGTTTTAAGAAGCCAATAGAATTTAACTATTGGACTTAGAAGTGAAAAACTTCTTGATCCTGTCAAGAGTAATATCACAGGGAGTTGGAGACATAAACCAGATTGCAGTATTGAGAAGTGAGTGGGAGGTAAGGAATTAGAGGCAGGACATTGGCTACTTTCTCAACAGCCTAGATTGTGAAGGAGACAACAGATGTGAAGAGTAGCTGGATTGAAAGGAATTATTTTTAATAAATTAAGAGGCCTGAACATGTTTATTTGAAAAGAGGAGGCAATCAGAGAGGGAGCTATTAAAATAGATGTAGAATATAGGTAATATCCCTGGCAATGACCATGATGCCTTTAAAGGAATGAGCTCTTTCCCCATTAAAGATGATTGGCTGTTAGGGATGTGTCCTGGCTGAAACCATAGATACCTGATTCTTGGATTCTTCTGTATGACAGATATTTCTTGATTTTGTTCCTACTTGGTATTGTTTTATTCCAGGAAGAACATTCAGAGAGATAGAAGCTACATTCAGGAAGGAAACCCTCCATAATATCCAGGATATATCAGGCACTGGTAGAACTTTATAAGAAGAAACCAGCCAACCCCACTAAAAGAAGGGGGAGAAGAAATGAACAGAAACTTCGTTCAACAAGGAAGAAATTTGAATGGAGACAAAAGGCATATGAAAAAATACTCATCACTAATTGTCAGAGAGATGCAAATCAAAACAATAATGAGATATCATCTCACACTACAAAGACTGGCACATATCCAAAAACACAAGCACAACAAGGTGTGGTTGCAGGGAGAAAAGGGACTCTCATCTACTGTCGGTGGGACTCTCATCCACTGTTGGTGGGAATGTCGACTGGTACAGCCTTTTTTGGAAAACAATATGGAAATTCCTCCAATGACTAGAAATTGAGCTCCTGAGAATCCCTTGTGACAAAAAAACACACAGTGGGAACACATCTACACTTCTATATTCATAGCAGCACTATTCACAATAGCCAGAATCTGGAAACAACCAGAGTGCCTGAGAACAGATGACTGGATAAAGAAACTGTGGTACATCTACACAATGGAATACTATGCAGCTGTTAGGAAAAACGAAGTTATAAAATTTGCCTATAAATGGATAAATATGTAGAGGATCATGCTAAATGAAGTTAGTTAGAGGGAAAAGGACAGATATAGAATGACTGGATTTATTTGTGGGATATAAAAAATGTATATAGCATGATACCAATATCCAAGGCCAGACAAAACATGATCAGGAGCTCTTATCAGTGTGTAAAACCTACAGTAAATGTGGGAGTCAGAGGTTAGGTAATACAGAGAAAGGAACAGTATACTAATAATTATGGTCAAAGATAATACCAGTGTAGAGCTGAGCATTGAAAGTAGGCAAAAGGATATACATGATAACCTCTAAATGTATGTATACAAGCCTAACGCGTGTAGAAGGGGGAGAGAGACAGAGGAGGATAGAGAGACAGAGAGACACAGAGATAGAAAGACAGAGAGACAGAGACAGAGACTGTCAGAGACAGAGACTGACAGAGACAGAGACAGACAGAGACAGAGAGAGAGGTGAAAATTCCCTGCCATAGATGCAGGATGGGGAGGGGGAAATCAGGGGACATTGGTGGTAGGAAATGGGCGCTGGTGTAGGGATGGGAACACTGTATGACTGAAACCCAAATATGAACATTTTTATAACTATATCTCACGGTGGTGAGATATAGTTTCTAATCTGACCCAGGTATGCTGATCCAGAGACTCACAGACATGGGGGCAGAGCTGTTACCAGCTCTCCCTGTGCCCAGCTGCTCATGAGGCACCCGGGAGGGATGGCAGGTTCTAGCCCTGGCCCACCATCCCAACAGAGCCTTGCAACAAGCCAGACGACCCCCACTCCATGAGGGCCTCCATTTTCCACATCTGGACTTCCCCTCTCATCAGAACTCCACCCAGCAGACAAGCCTATCGCAGGCCGGAACATCGAGATCCACCCTGCAGCAGTCTTTTTCTAATCCGGCCCAGGTATGCTGATCCAGAGACTCACAGACATGGGGCAGAGCTGCTATTGGCTCTCCCTGTACCCAGCCACTCATGAGGTGCCCGGGAGGGGTGGCGGGTTCTAGCCCTGGCCCACCACCCCAGCAGAGCCTCACAACAAGTCAGATGACCCCACTCCATGAGGGCGGCCATTTTCCACATCTGGACTTCCCTCTCATCAGAACTCCACCCAGCAGACCAGCCTATCACAGCCCAGCTTGCATGGCCACTTGTGGCCGCATGGTTCATCAACAAATGCTGTATTTAGAGGTGACTACAAGAGTATGCCACCTGCACAGTAGAGCCTGGCAAGCTACCGTGTCGGATTTGATATGCCAAATACCAGTAATGATTATAGACCTCATTCCCATGACCTGATGGAATGGTTTGAAGCTCTTTATGTTCCTGGAGCAAGCAGATGCCCTTGGGCTCTACTAGCATGAGACAGGACATATGGAGATGTTACTGGTGCCCGCTCGAGCAAATCAATGATGAAGGGGAAGACAGTGATACAGTGATACAGTGATCTCATGGTGGTATAATAAAAAATTAAAGAAAGGTGCGGGAGGGATAGTACAGTGGGTAGGGAGTTTGCCTTTCATGCAGTCGACCTGGGTTCGATCCCCAGTAGTCCCCATATGGTCCCACAAGCACTGCCATGAGTAATTCCTGAGTGCAGAGCCAGGAGTAACCCCTGAGCATTGCTGG
>JAJIBD010014314.1:0-36378 GCA_021461705.1 Cryptotis parvus
TATCATGGTATGCATCAAGTGCTTCTGTCTCCCTGGCTGGGGAGGGAAGACAAAGTCTGAAGTCTTCCGTTTCTGAGCTGGCTGGGGTTTCTGATCATGAGCCTGTGTGTTAGACCAGGCGAGAGGGACAGGTCACAGCTCTGCCCACTTGTTCACTCCCCAGTGCTGTGTCCCCAGCAGCATCTGAATGGCTGGTGCTTGTTTGCTGTTCCGAGTGCAGAGCCTGGGGCTCGGCACTGCACTGCCCCTCTGCCGCCTCTGTTCCTGCCATTTGATCGACTGCAGAGCCGCCAGCGCACCTGGGCTTGGCCTCCTTCCAAGAAGGGCCGGCTGGCCCCTAGCCTGGAGAGGGCTCCCAGGGGCTCACCCCAGGCCTCTGGAAGGAGAAGCTTATGCAGCGCCACTCCCAATCCCTTTGGCGATGGCTTTAGACAATTATGTTCGTACACAGACTCCCTACAATTTCCCAGTGCATGAAGCACCAAGGCATTTGCTGTCTCAATGTAGGATCATGGAGGTTTCTCTCATTTGGTAAAGAAATGGTTGAGGACCAGAACGATAGCACAGCGGGGGAGGGCGTTTGCCTTGCACTCGGCCAACCAGAGTTCGATCCCGGCATCCCATATGGTCCCCGAGCTCTGCCAAGAGTAATTCCTGGGTGAAGAGCCAGGAGTAACCCCTGAGTGTCACTGGGTGACCCAAAGAAATGGTCGAAAAAGGGTGGTGAAGGGCATGAATGAGCACATATAACCCAGGGATTATGATTTTTTTTTGGGTCACACCCAGCAATGCTCGGGAGTTCCTCCTGGCTCTGCACTCGGGAATTAACTCTGGCCGTGCTCGGGGACCATATGGGATGCCGGGATCGAACTCAGGTTGGCTGCGTGCAAGGCAAACAACCTACCGCTGTGCTATCCCTCCGGCCCCTAACCCAGGGATTATGTTGTGCAAACAGCTCAAGTTGCATCATTTGTCATCTTTACATCTGCCAGTTAAGCCTGCCTTGTCTTCTCTTTCCAGAGGAGAAAATAGGCTTGGGAAGGCCACGGCACTTGCTAAGGACTTTTCCCTCTTCCCCTAACCATGCCCCGTGCCCATGTGACACTGTGCGGTTCCTTTAGGTTGAGACTGTGAGAATGTTGCCGACAGAATTTCCGGGGCTCAGGGTTGTCCGTGCATTGTGTGGTGTGGGCATAATGTTTCTCGCCCTCCCGGCTGTGAAGTGAGCAAACACACCGCTCTGCAGAGCAGCTGGGCCCACTCTGGGAGCTGTGGCGCTTCCGGCCTGGGGCGGGGCGGGCAGAACTCCCTGTCCCTCTAGCTCCTCAGCGAACTTCTTTTTGAGGCTAAGGCTTTGTCTGAGAACTGGAGCCTTGAGCCCTAGAAGAGGCCCAGGGAGGGTCTGTGGGAAGCGCAGGGGTGGAGGTGCTGGCGACGGTGGGTCAGGAAAGCTCCCGGGGCCAGAGCAGGCTGTGCTGGACAGACGCTGGTAACCTGAGATGAAGCCCACAGGTCTATACATGGCAGAGCATTTTACAGGTCCCAGTTAGCTGGGGCGTCAAAGGCCAGCTTTCTGGTGCCTTCAGTGCCTGCGCTCTGCTGGCCCTTCTCCAGCTAAGATGGCGGGAAGGATGCCTTAGGATGGGCTCTGCCCGTCTGGCTCACACTGCCTGACTTGGGCACCTTGGGCCCCAGAACGGGCTATTTCTGCATGCCTGAGCCAGCTGCCTTGCTCAGCGCCCGCCTCTTGCTTCCCAGGTCTTACAGCACATGAAGGCGGTGCAGGCGGACCAGGAGCGGGAGAGGCAGCGGCGACTGGAAGTGGAGCGAGGTAGGCGGATGGGGGCCGTGCACTGCGGGCGGGAGTCGCTCCTCCGGCCCTCTAGGGTTCCTTCACTTTCCAGGGCCGGAACCGAACCCAGGGCCTCACTCATGTGCCATCTGCTCTCTGGCTAAGCCACTGCCCCGCCCAGCTTCTCCTGTGAGCTCAGTGTATTCTACCACTCCCCTTCTGTCTGCTTGGAGGGTGACACTCAGCTGGAGCCCTCCCACCCCTCTCAGCACCAGCATCCCCAAGAGCGGGGGGGGGCTCCTTGTGCTTACTCAAGCCTGAATTTGGCGTTTTTTCCACCTTCGGGTTCTCAGCAGGGGGCTTTCTCCCCCTCCACGGGGCTCCACCCTGCCCCCCCAATGACCACAGCCCTGTCTCAGTGGTCAGGGAGAGCTTTTTCAAACAAACCAATTATGCAGCCGTCTGCTTCCAGTCTCTAATGGCTTGTAATTGTACTTAGCATGAAATTCCAGCTTTGTGGTGTGGCCAGCCGGGCCTACCCGGCCAAAGGCTCAGGGACGGCGCACTGACTTGGTTGTGTTTGAGGGTTGCCGCGGGGGCTTTGCTGGGCTTCCGGGAATCTCCGGGCCATGGCCAGGTTGCCTTTGTACTCGCTTGTGTTCTCTCTCGTTCTCTCTCAGTCTCTGTCTCTCTCTCTCTCTACCCCCCTTGGGGCAGAACACTTGTTTCTTGTCTCCTTCCCTAGAAAGCAGGTGACTCGGGCACTCAAACTGCACTTGTCCTCGGCGCTGTATCTGTATCGGCTGGGCCGGCGGCAGACAGGGCCTCCTGCGTGCAGCGGGCGGAGGGAGGTGTGAGGTGCTCCTTACTGCAGCCCGTCTGGAACTGTCCCTGCCACCCTTTCTCTGACCACTGCTGCCTCCACTGCTGGGTGGTACTCCCTGGAGGCCCTTGTGCGGGCCTGTTCCTACACAGGGAACGCTGCAGTACTTCAGAGTGCTACTGTTCCGCTACTTTGTGTCCAACAAGGCTCTTTGGCCCTACACAGCACATTGACACCTCCCCATTTGTGATGTTCTGGCTTTGGGGAAGGTTCCTCAGACTCCCACATCCAGGGTTTGCAGGCGCTGTTTTAGAGCCCGCTGCGCTGTGAGCTGGGCACTGCGTGTAAGCGGCTCAGGCCCTGAGGCCCGTTCCTGACTGGCCTCGCCCAGTCAGCCCCCAGAGCGAGCCCTCTTAGGAGCAGCTGGTCTCGTTCTTTCTCGTTTCCGTCCCTGACCCTGAACACAAGGACACTCGCTTTTCTCGGCCTTGCCTTCCATGCTCCAGTCCTGAGGTCTGCCTGATGGGCACAGTGCCCGCTCTGCCTCTCCCCTCCCAACACGGGAAAGGCTGCCACCGTGCGTGCAGTGCCCAGGGAAAGTACACGGGTCCGGGGCCTCAGTCATTGGGCGCATGTTCTTCAGAGGCCGAGAAGAAGCGGGAAGCCAAGCAGCGAGCCAAGGAGGCCCAGGAGCGGGAGCTGCGGAAGCGGGAGAAGGCAGAAGAGAAGGAGCGTCGGAGAAAGGAGTACGACAGCGCTCAAGGCCGCCAAGCGGGAGCAGGAGAAGAAGCCCAAGAAGGAGGCGAATCAGGCCCCAAGTAGGTGTCCTTTCGCGGCAGCGTCGGTGGCAGGGGTTTGGGCTGGGCTGTCGCAGACCTGCTCCAGGGCATCACCGTCCTCACAGTGGGCCTGGGTTGGGTGGGGGCAGCGTGTCCCCTGACACCCAGGCTCAGGGCTGAGCCCACATCTTGAGGAGGGAGTGTAGGACCAGGTTCCCCCACAGCCTGAGTGTGTGCTGAGGGTTCCGTGGCATCAGCATTGCGGGGTTGCTCCTGACCAGAGGCGTCACACGCTGCTTCTGCTGGAAGCCCATTAGCGTCCATGTGCAGCAGGCAGGCTGCGGAGAGCACTGCATGGGCCGTGTCAGCCTGGCTCCATGGATACAGGACACGGCTCCAACTGTCCCTTGGCGGGGAGGGGGTCACTGGTGGGGGAGCATGTGGGCCAGTGTCGCGCTCCTGGGCCCTGCTGCCCCCACTGGCTGTGAACAGGTGACCTCACCTGCCCCCTTTGTGGGACATGGAGCTGGGATTAGGGAGAAAAGTAGTGTGGCCATTGAGCCAAGGTCTTGGGGTGGGGGTGGGGGCTGATTTTCTATTCGAGGGGTTACCATGGGCTGGAGGGAGGCAGCACTGGGGAGCAGATGTTGGTGTTGTGTTTCGTGGCACCAGCTCACTCAAGTTTAAAAATTGCCTCAGTCTCAGGTGATTTGTTTCCCCTGATCACACGTGTACTGCATGTGTTCCCTACAAGTTTCAGAGTCTTATGTAGTAAAATCAGAAAATGGGGCTCTCTCCAGACCAGGCCCGTAGTCATCTGGGACCAGTGGAGCTTTCTATGATAGTCACAGGGCCTGGGTCGGCCACAGCCTCTGGCCCCTCCTCGCGATCCCAGGGGGTCTGGGTCGTCACCACGTAATGAAGACTCGAGGGCCCCGAGGACCCTGAGCTGAGGCATCTAGAACGAGCTCCAGGCTTGAGGAGTTTTCTCTGGAGACTTCAGAGGGAAGATTTATGTTGGAGTCTCTGCTTAGCAACGTTTTCAAAAGCTCAGATGTTAATGACTTAAGGGTTGGTGGGGGAGGGCACACCCAGCGACGCTTCAGGGGACCGTCTGGTATCAGCAAATCATACCCAGGGCTTGTTTTTCTAGGGGCCCAGGGCCCAGGGGAGTCAAGCCCAGGCCTCCCCCGTGCTGCTCAGCCATCCTAGTCTGCAGGGGGGTTGTGTGGGGATCATCATTTGAGAAGGTGGAAGCGCATCTGCCTGGAGGAGAAGACAGCTGCTGGGTCTCCCCCAAACCCACTGAGTGTCTGTTCCCTGCCCTGACTATTCCCGCAGAATCCAAGTCTGGCTCTCGGCCCGCAAGCCGCCGCCCCGGAAGCAGACGCGGTCGTGGGCTGTGCTGAAGCTGCTGCTGCTGCTGCTGCTCTGCGTGGCCGGGCGGGCTGGTGGCGTGCAGGGTGACGGCGCTGCAGCGGCAGCCGCTCTGCACCAGCGTCAACGCCCTCTATGACAACGCGCTCTGGGGGCTGCGGCCACGACCTCCTGCGCTGGGTCCTGCAGACCGACTCGCAGCAGCAGTGAGCGGCCTCGACCGCTGCCTCCCGGCCTCGACACGTGGATTCCTATGGAATTGGGTTGTGCTGGACCACGGAGCTCTCAGCGGCACGCCACCTCACCGTCAGCGGAGCTGCTGGCTGGTACTCGAGACCTCTCTGTAGGACCTCTGTGCCCCAGTCAGGGTCCCCGGTGGAGCGAGGGTGACGCGGGAGGCGCGGACAGTGACCTGCATGCCTGGAGGAATAGGCTTGGGGCGGGGGCCGGAAGGGCGGCCTTTTCTAGTTGTTCCACAAAGCTGTGTAAAGGAAGGTTCATTTCTACTAAATGGTCAGCTGTCACTACGTTTATACTTTTGTATGTCACAAGCCCTTTCTTTCATTCCTCCCTGGGTTTCCAGGGCAGAGCAGGAGGCACTGAGCTGTTGGGGAGTTCAGGGGACACCACACTCAGCAGATGCAGCTTACATGGGGGGGTGGGGTGGGGATATCTATTTTCGTAAAGACCTCAGACGTTCAAACGTTCCAGGGAGCAGATGGAACCTCAGGCCTGTCCCATCCCTCTTAACTCTGCAGACAGGGCCATGGACCCCGGGGCTTCCCTGCACTCTCCCACCTCGGCCGGGAGGCAGTGGGTGCCCCCTCTCCTCTCCCTGTTCTGCTCTTGCCCTGTGTCAGTCCCAAAAGGCCACAGCCCACAGCAGCTGACTCAGGTCCAGGGCTGCCCTGCTCTGTGGTGCCGATAGATGGGCCAGGCAGCATGTGGCCTGTCTGGGAGCAGGGATCTCCCTGACGCCAGTGAGGACACAGGTCCTGGCAGCTCAGCTGTCTGGTAGCTGATAGTCGTGTGACCAGATAACCTCTGGGCAGTCCCCACTCACGTACCAGAATGAGGCTTTAAATGGTCTCCAGGACCTTTCGTTGCACCAACAAGGGACATGGGTGTCTCGAACAGTAACGGAGGGCAGCCGCCAGAAACCCAGGCCAGGGTCAGGCTGCTGTTCTCATGCACATTCCAGGGAGCATCTCGCTCACAGGCGTGTCCCGGGATTCAGCCCCTGACAGTAGACGCAAAGGTCTGCATTTCCCTAAGGACACCCAGAGCCTGGCCTGGCCCAGCAGGGGACAGCACCACCCCTGGGACTGCCCTCACCCTGGGAGCAGTGGCTTGTTCTTTCCGTGGCTGGCTGTGTCGTGTAGCCAGGACCACCCCATGCTCAGAGACCCTCCACACTCCTTCAGTCCTCCAAGCCAGTGTACAGATGCTTTATTGCAAAGAAACCCAGGTGTATGTGAGACAGCGCACAGGCGCCAGGCCCATCCTGGGCTGGCTGGGGTGGGGCGCGGAGGGAGTGCGCCAGCTCTCAGGGCAGTTCTGCGTGAGCACCAAATGGGACACTGAGGTTCTTTTGGATTTATACATGATTAAATACGTGTCTGAGTGGTCTGTCCTGCTGCCTGTGTTTGAGGGGGACAGGCTGGCGGGGTAGGGTGGTGGGTGCCTGGAAGCCAGCTGTTGGCTGGAGGGAACCAGACGGTGGCTGACAGAAGGGCAGTGTCTGGCCTTTCTGGTGGGCGCGGGGGTCCCCCACACACACATGGGGAGTGGGGGGTCAGTCTATGTTGTCTAAGCAGAGGTCTGGCTGCAGAGCGGTCATCTGAAGGTAGATGCGCCGGGACAGCTCAGGCCCCACTCGGCGGGAGGTGGCTGTCACCCCTTCCCGCGGCGCACCTTTATGTCAGCAAGCAGCCCCCAGCGTTCTTGCTCTGAAGAGCACCTCCTGTAGGCCTGAAAGCAGCAGTGTCCACCATGCTATGCCACCCGGTGCTGGGCACACCCACCCCGCCCTCTCTCCTGGGCCCGTGCTGAGACCCGCACAGGGAGCCCCTCCCGGTGCTGTCCACAGCGGTACCTGCAGCAGAGCTGCGGGGGCAGGGTAGGCGTCCACTATGGCACTGGCCACTTCCAGGCTCACGCGGTTCAGCTGCTGAATCTGTCTTCGCCACACCAGGCCAAGTCCCTGCCGCGCTGTCCACCTTAGCACCTCCAGCCCAGTCGCTCTCCAGACAGAAGGAGAAACTCGTCTGGTCTCGGGCCTCCTGCCAAAAGCATGGTGAAGTGTGGCAGGCAGCCCCCCAGCCCGGCACCCCTCCCACCACATCGGGAGCAGGGACAAGAAACCAGAAGTCTAGTGGGCCTGCCGCCATGCTAGGAGCTGGAACAAATTAGTCCACAGTCCTCAGTCCCTCAGGTGAAGGACAGGTCTCGGCTGTGCCTTAAGAGCTGGGATTCAGGGCTGGAGAGATGGTACAGCACGGAGGGCACGTTCTTTTCTTTTCTTTTCTTTTCTTTTTTTTTTGCTTTTTTTGGGTCACACCCAGCAATGCTCAGGGGTTTCTCCTGACTCTGCACTCAGGAATTAGTCCTGGCGGTGCTCGGAGGACCATATGGGATGCCGGGGATCGAACCGGGCCGGCACAGGCTGGCTGCGTGTAAGGCAAATGCCCTACCCGCTGGGCTATCACTCCAGCCCCATGGAGGGCACGTTCTTGGCACAAGGCTGGCCCAGGTTCAGTTCTCGGCACCACATATGGTCCTGAGTACTGCCAGATGTGACCCCAAATATAAAAAAAGTGGGGCTTACTGAGCTAAAAGGGCTTATCATATTGCGATCTGCCTATAATAAATCCCTGTGACCTGGCCTCTGGGTCCAGTAGCAAACAGTAATAAGCTAAAGCAGAATGTTCCAAAGCGGAGGGGAGGGTCGCGGAACGATAGCTCAGCAGGTAGAGGCGTTTGCCTTATATACCACCAATCCAGCTTCAATTCCCGGCATCCCGTATGGTCCCCGAGCACTGCCAGGAGTAATAATAAAAGATGGTGCATCGGATGCCTGGCACCCAGGAGGTCCCAAAGTTTGATCCCCAGCCCCACACGCCACCACTGCTGGGTGTGGTGCTGGTGGCCCTATGCCCTAGGCTGAGTGTTGCACTGAACCATCAGAGGCCTCCCGTGAAAGCCCTAAAGGGATTAGAGTCTTCCGAGACCCCAGTGTGAGGTTCCAGCTAGGATAGTGGATTGGCAGCAGAGCTGAGGGAAGGGCTTCTGGGACCCGCCCCATGGGAAGGGTGTGCCCAAGACACTCACTTGAATGGTGCCTCAGCGACAGCCTTGGTGAAGGCACACGCCAGCTCGGCCAGCTCCTTCCAGCTGTGCACGGTCAGTGCCTGGGCCGTGGTGTGCAGCTGCAGCTCCACCAACGCCTAGAAGCAGCCCAGGAGAGCAGTGCAGGGCGGAGCGTGTGCAAGAGGCTCACCACGCTGGCAGCCTGGCCCCTCCAGTGTGACCGTGCCCCCGGTGCCCAGCCTGACTCGGGTCCCAGCCACTCTTACCTCTTCCACATCCAACCTGGACACTCCGGGCCCAACACCTGCCTCTGCTTGTCTCTGCTGTTGCTTCTCCTTGGCCTGGTCTCTAGCCACCACCGCACCCTGTTTCCTTCTCCGGGGAGGGTTCGGAGCACTGGAGCAGAGGGAGGAAACCAGAGAGCAGGGCTCAGCAGCAGAAGCGAGAAGCTGGGACCAGAGCTCCCTCCCACGGGGCTTGACCCAATCTAAGGGATAAATAACCCCTGGAGGCCACTCACCTAATGCAAAGTGGTGCTTTGTTTTCTGGGCGACCCATGGCAGTGCTTAGGGACCACTCCTGGCAGGACCCAGGGAATCGAACCCAGGTGGGCTGCGTGCAAGGCAAGCCCCAAACCCCTTGTACCATCTCTCTGCCCCATAAAAAGGGGGAACGACAAACCTGGGGGCTTTTGGTCCACAATCACCAGCGACAGAGACTTCCCCACCGTTCTGGTCATGATGTCGGTGACAAGACCACACAGAGCTTGATTCCCCTTCTCAGCACTTCCCAGACTGGCCTGTGTGGAGGGGCAGGAGCCACATAATGCCTGTGCCCCGGAGGGGGCCTCTGTCCTGCACCCCCCCCCCCCACGGGCTCTGCCTACCTGCTTGAAGTCGCGGATCAGGGGGTACAAGGGCCTCAGCCGGCAGCAGCGCCAGGACCAGCGGCTCCTCCACCCAATCCTCTCCGTCCTGGTAAAGGGCGAGAAGCCAGTGGGAGGTGAGAATCAGAGCATCTGGGAGAAAAACCCAGGCTCTGGGTGAAGGACCTCACCCCTGAGCCTGGCCCCGGGCCAGCGCCCCCAGCACCCAGGACTGTGCAGTCTCAGGGGAGCAGGACTTATCCCCCACAGGACAGCAAAGTGGAGGCGGGGTGACCTCTGGGTTCCACTTCCTGCTTTATCTGGCTCAGCCATAGTGCATGGCAAGACTCTCTTTCCCTCTGAGCCTTCACCACCTGCAACATGGGCATGAAGCTCATTCCAGCGGGTAAATGCTAGGGAAACAGCGAGATTGTGGGGCTGTCGAATGGTGGAGGCTGCTCTACAGACAGGAACTTCCGGAATGTCAGAGGGCTGGAGTGTAGGAATCCTGTTCTATCCCAGTCCCCTGCACCCATGATGCAACAAAACCAAACCCATCCTCCAAAAATAGAGGCTTTTTAATATCCCAGGTTAGTAATTGCATGTTGGGCCTGAGAAACAGTACAGGGATTAAAGTAATCCCTGCTTTAAATCCATGGGGCCCCCCAGGACACCCCAGAAGAGCCTGGCTGGAGCAGGTCCTGAGCCCCACTGTGTGTGACCCTCACCCCACTCAAAAAGGAAAAACCAACAGTGGCAGAGGTGAGAGGCCAGGAGCGTTGCGTTGCGGGACTGGCCCTAAGCACAATGCGGTCCCTGGCAGTTTCCTTGTCCCCTGCCCACGACTTGGAAGACGACGACGGTCCCCTCATTAAATCCTCCCCAGTTAAGCCATCTGTGTTCCGCCGGGGCCCTGACTGACAGGCCTCCTTCAGAACAGATGGCACCCCTCACTCCAAGGAAGCAGCAAAGTGGGGGGACCACCAGCACTGCCCTACCTCGGACCAGCCGGCCCTCTGGGTGCCCAGCACTGTCCTACCTCAGACTGCCTGGCCCTCCTCCAGGTGATGCTGCAGGACACGGCCTGGGCCTCAATCACGCAGCGGCACTCCATGGCCTGCAGGGCCCCCAGGAGCTGGCCCCCACCTTCCATCTGTAAGAGCTCTGCAAGAGACAGGAGAGGAGCAGTCAGGCGAGGGGTGGAGAGCCCCAAACAAAGAGAACACAGCCCACACGGGGACAGGCGAGGGCACCTGGGTCCAGCACCACGACCAGGTGCTTTAAGCACTCCTCTGGCCTCTGGGTTTTCAGCTGGTGAGCCACGGCTGCCTTCCGCCTCCGCTCCTCCTGGTTCCAGCGTTTCCGCTGCTGGCATCCCTGCGAGCCTCCCCTCGGCACCTTCTGACAGGGCCTGCTTGTCTTCTGACGTGGGGGAACCGCAGCATCGGGGCTCCCAGGGGTCCTCTGCAGAGCTCTGGGCATTCCGAGCACCTCTCTCTGGGCCAGCGGGAAGGGGGCTCCGCCAGGGGTCTTTACCAAGGGCTGTTGTGTCCAGTCACGCGCTGCTGCTCCTTCCCTTACTTTGATGAGGCCTCACAGTTTTGGCTGGGGAGCTGTGAGGCGGCTTAGGGCCAAAAACTTGCACTTGAGCCGTTGTGCCAGGGAACGATTTCCTCCCCATCTTCACTGCCGCTGCTCAGCACCTCGGCGGGCTCTTTCTGTGTGTCAGTCCCAGTCGCTCCTGGGACAGGGGGACGGGTCTCTCCACCTTGGTGATGGCGGGCAGGAGGCCTCGGAACCTGAGGTGTCAACCACAATGATCTGCTCTTCCCTCGGAGGCGGCTTCTTAATTGAAGGCGTCTTCTTCAGGAAGGTGAACACTGGCAACACCTCAGAGTCACTCTCACTGGAGTCCAGGATGAGCGACGGCTTCCTCAAAGCCATCAAACTGGTCTCCTGAAAGGAAAAGAGACACTGAATTCAAACCATTAGATGTGGTCCATAGCCGAGACTTCACTGTATCACTGTCTTCCCGTTCATCATCGATTTGCTCGAGCGGGCACCAGTAACATCTCCATATGTCCTGTCTCATGCTAGTAGAGCCCAAGGGCATCTGCTTGCTCCAGGAACATAAAGAGCCTCAAACCATTCCATCAGGTCATGGGAATGAGGTCTATAATAGTCACTGGTATTTGGCATATCAAATACGACATGGGTAGCTTGCCAGGCTCTGCCGTATAGCCGAGACTTACAGAGATAAATAAGAGAGAGAGAAAAGGACATGGCCCCAGCACATTCTGTCTGGAAAGCAAAACAGCTGGGTCGTGGCCAGAGAGAATACAGAGGCTCGCTCCGGCACCGGCTCTGCGTGTGGCCAATCCTGATTCAATCTCCGCCACCACAGACAGTCCCCTGAGCACCATGAGGGAAGGAGCACCTCCTGGTGTGGCCCAAACCCCTCACCCACCAAATAAAAATTGTTAACGTATACATTCAGTAGTTTTTGGCAAACTCACACAGTTGCGCAACCACCAACTTAAGTCCAGAGCACTATTGCATCCCTAAAAAAAATTCAAGAGCTGGAGCGATAGTCCAGTGGGTAGGGCGTTTGTCTTGCATGCAGCCGACCCAGGTTCGATCCTCAGCATCCCATATGGTCCCCACGCAGTGCCAGGAGTAATTCCTGAGTGCAGCACCAGGAGTAACCCCTGAGCATCGCTGGGTGTGACCTTCCATAAAAGCAAAAACTAAAATAAAAAAGAATTCCACAGCCACAAAGCAGCCACTGCCCCGTTTGTCTTCACAGGATTTGTTGATCTTAGCCATGTAATCAATCATACATGAAATCATACCATACAGTGGTCTTCTGTGACCAGCTTCCTCCACTGAGCAATGTTTGCAAGGTTCATTTATATTCTAGCATGTTCTGGTAATTATTCTTTGTGGCTGAATAATCCTCTATAGATATGCCCCATCATAAGCTAAGCATTTGGTGTGTCTACAGTTTTTCCGACCACATTCTTGCACCAGCTTCTGTGCACGCATTTTTTCAACTGTCTCTGTCTTGTAACCCCTAACCCAATGCTCCTGCTTGTACATATATAGCAATGAACTATGGAAGGTCACTATAGGTGTGACCTGTGATGAACCTCTCTAGATCTTTTTGTATGGCTTTTGGTCCACACCCAGAGTTGCTCACCAGGAGCAATCCTGACGGGGTTCAGGGGCATGTGGTGCCAGGAATAAAACCCTGGTCAGCTGGGTTTTATGCAAGGGAAACGCCCAACTAGTTATACTGTCACCAGCGCCTGTTTTCTTTACGAAAATAGAAATGATCTCAGGGATAAATGCACTTAAAAAATAAAATAAAAAGCACACCTCTACTAGTGCAGCATCTGGCACCTTGCAATCGTTCAGTAAAGCAGGATGAAAAGCTAAGCGGGGGAGCCGGGAGAGGCTTTATTCCTGTCCATTCCCTGGGTGTTGGGGAATTGCAAAATGAGGCAGCCGGACAAGCGTGCCCCTGCGACCCCGCTCCGCAACCCTCCGCTGGCACCAGCGTGGGGGCGGCTCCTGCACCGGTGGGACGAAGCCCAGGGAGTCCGGCCTCCTGGACTTGAGCAGGAAACCCCACGGCCGCCAGTCCGAGCGCTCACCTGCAACTGTCCCGCCACTCTTTGAATTGCAACGCTGACCCGGAAGTAGATCCCTGGCTAGCGGAAGCAGCTGCTTCATAACACCGGAAGTGCGTGGCGGCTAACATGGCGTCAGCGGTGCTGGCGCTCAGGACGCGGGCGGCTGGTAACGGGATGTCGGGGCCGTGGTGGGGCGAGGGATGGAGGCGGAGTGAAGCCACTGCCTTGGCGGCCGTGTCCTCGGAGCAACCTGGGTTTTGGGGAAGGGGGCGGTCCGGGGGGGGGGGGGGCCGGCTGGCGCGGTCACGTGACGGCGCCGGGTCGCGGAGGTGGCTCTGGAGCACGTGTCCTTGCTGGTGTGCTCGGAGATCCCCGGGTGGTGAGCCCCGGCGGGTGGTGAGCGGGCTCCGGAGCCCGTCTGCGCCGGGTCTGATTGGTCCCCGCAGATTACGGTTGGTTCCCGGCAGATATTGCCGGCCGTGCCATGCTTTTGCAGGCACAAGAAAGTAACCCCTCATGCATCAGACTGACCTCCGCCTTCGTGCCCGACGCTATGGGAGGTGGCGGTGAGCTCTGCAGAGAGAAAAGGATCGCCACCTCCTCGACAGCCCTTTCCAGTGACTGCCATAAGACAGTGAACTAGCACAAAATAAAAAACCAGTAATTTATTTAAGTGTGTGTCTGTTTCTAGGACTGGTGAGTCGGGAAAGGTTTGAAGCTGTTAACTTTTTTTTTCTTTTTTTTTTTTTTTCCTTTTTGGGTCACACCGGCCAATGCTCAGGGGTTACTCCTGCCTTTGCACTCAGGAATTACTCCTAGTGGTGCTTGGGGGACCATATGGGATGCTGGGGATCAAACCCGGTGGCTGCATGTGAGGCTCATGCCTTACCTGCTCCAGCCCCCGAGGCTGTTAATTTCTAAGTTAAGATTCTCCTGTACCTGTCGAGAGAGAAAGGCTGACAGGAGTGATTTGAGCCAACTTTATCACTTGGGTCTCAAACACGAGGGTTCCCCGGAATTTCCAGAGTAGCCGCAGAAAGGAGGAATGGGATGGGAAGACGGGACGGGGTGGTGAGGTGACTTTATGGCCACATAGTGTCTGTGAACCCGGACTCGGTGCGTGGGCTCCAGAGCTGTTGTGGAGCTAGGCCCGGGTTCTGTGAGTGGATGAGAGAAGTGAGAAAGGGAAGGGGTCCTTGGTACTGTACTTGGGGAGGACAGGAAGTATGGTATGGGCAAAGGGTGAATGAGATGATGTAGATAAAAGCCCAGCTCGTGAGCTTAATAAGTGAGGAAAACAAAGAGGAAATGTTCAGGGTAGGTAGTTGTGTTGCTGTGTGGTTGTGGATATTGTTTGGCTGCATGTGAGGCAGAGACTAGGCAGTGCTCAGGGCCATATCAGGTTCTCTCTGAGGACCATTGATGTGGGCCTCTGTGTTCCTCCACAGTTCCTAGGTTCCTCAGTATTTTTAAAAATAAAAATACAAGTTATAAAAGAGGCTCAGACTCTGAGTTCAAAGATAGAAAAGCTTATTGGAAAGTAGAAAGAAATTCCCCCAGGTGGGGGAGGAACTTAGTATAAGACTAAGTTAAATATAGCTTGTTTTGTGGAGTTGTTAATAGGAAAACTGGGTCTTTATGTTATTTGTCAAGTGGCAAGAATGTTACAGAGGATGCAAGGATTTAGAGCAGTCTGGTGAGTTGAGGATCGGTTAGGTTAGTTACTTGACCGTGAGCCTAAGTATTCCCCATTTTATCGTAAGTTTTCTGTGAACTTAAGTCTGGGGCAGAATCTATGGTCTTGTTTAATTCACCATTCTCAGGGAAGAGCCCAGGAGTTTGCAGGAGTGCTTAAAATATGGAGTGGAGCTGCTGGCAGCAAGGGAAAGCGAGGCTTTCTCTTTCACTGTATTTGGTGCTGAGATTCAAACAAACCATTGTGCCATGGCCCAGCAAGTGCCCCCTCCCCCGCCCATAAGGTGACCGCCTTACTGGGTCTCTGAGCCCTGCCCCAGCTAGTCTCAGCTCTCAGGAAACCTTGGGCATCAGGAACTCAAGACTCCCAAGGGCCAAAGGTTCCCCTTAGACGCCTTGGTCTGGTCCTGATAGCTGTGGGAGTCTCAAAAAGCCAGAGTTGGGGCCGGAGCGATAGCCCAGAGGGTAGGGCGTTTGCCTTATGTACGGCGGCCCATGCCGGCACAGGTTCGATCCCGGCATCCCATATGGTTCCCGAGCACCGCCAGGAGTGATTCCTGAGTGCAGAGCCAGGAGAAACCCCTGAGCATCGCCGGGTGTGACCCAAAAAGAAAAAAAAAAGCCAGAGCTGTCAGCCTTGCTTTGCCACGAGGGGCTTCTGTCTGGGTTCATCTGGATTTGTAGAAGGAGAGTGGAAAGGTCAGCTTAGCAAGGCCTGGGGTTGCTCTTGGTGGGACCTCTGTACAGGGGCCGGTGGAAAATCCTCCTCATGTGGCCCAGTGCCTGTGGGACACTCAACTGCCCTTTTAGTTCACAAGTGGCTGGTGTGCAGCCAGTGGGTAGAGAGCTGAAAAAAAGTGGGGTAGCAAAAAGGATCTGCTGCCTTGGGTTCTCGAGAGCCTGATAACGAGACTAGAACAGGTGTTTGTGTGGTGGCTCTTGGTGTACCTTTCTGCAGTGTTTCCCCTCAGCACGACGGAACGTGGCAGGGTCCACGGAAGGACAGCATCATTTTTCTCCATTAATATTTCACTGCCGGGGGCCAGAGATCGCACAGCGGGTAGGGCATTTGCCTTGCACGCGATCGACCCAGGTTCGATTACCCAGCATCCCATATGGTCCTCAAGTACCACCAGGAATAAATCCTGAGTGCAGAGCCAGGAGTAACCCCTGAACATTGCTGGGTGTGACCCAAAAAAAGAAAAAAAAAAAATTTCACTGCCCCTTCCCTTGGGCTCTCGTATCTGCAGCACAGCTACTGCCCTGGGCCTGCCATGAGAGAAAGTCACGGACCTCCAGATACTCCCTGAAAGTTAATGGTGCAAAGGGGTCTCTGCTCATGCTTCCCAGCAGGGAGTGGCCCTGAATGTTTTTCTCTTCTCTGCAGCTTCAGCCCTGCTGAGCACCCCCAGCCTGCTGCTCTTGCAGTCAGATACGCATCTAAGAAGACCGGTGGCAGCTCCAAAAACCTGGGTGGAAAGTCCCGGGGCAAACATTATGGCCTCAGGAAGATGGATGGTGAGCCAGCGCCGTGGTTTCTGTGTCCCCTTCTGCACCCACTCTGCTGTCCCGGCCGTCCTTTGCAGAACAGGAAACCCTCTAGTGCCATGGCCCTTGCTCTCTGCTCAGCCCCCTTCCCCACCCCTGAGGATGGGACCCCTCGACTAGAGGGGGGGCTCATACCTGAAGTAGGGCGGGATCCTGACGAAGAGCAGAGAGGTGCCATTGTCCGCCTGTGACCGAGAGGAGCAGAGGGGAGGCCCTGCTGGACTACGGGAAAGCGGGGGTGGGCTCGGGGCTGGGCCATTGTCCGCCTGTGACCAAGAGGAGCAGAGGGGAGGCCCTGCTGGACTACGGAAAGCGAGGGTGGGCCTGGGCTGGGTTTCGCTCTTTTCTATTTGTTTAATTCAGTTTTCTTTTTTGGCATGTATTTATTTGGGGACGTGCTCCCAAGCAGTGGTCAGGGGGGCCCAGAGCCACCCCAGCACTACTTGGCCCCCTCCGTGGGCCTGAAATGTCAGTGTTTCAACCTCGTGACACGCAGAGCTGGTCGGGCCTGGCAGTGCCACCAGGGCCACGGGGCAGTGTCGGGAGCTGGGATTCGGTCCTGGGGTTTGATCTGGTGGCTGGGTAAAGTGGGGAGCGGAGGGAGGTTGAAAAATGTTTCTCCCTCTGTTGGACCTCGCTCCGGTCGGTCCCAACCTCCGCACAGGTGATCCAGGCCATCACCTTTCCCTCATAGGAAAGAATTTCAGGAGGTGAAACGGTGACCCAAGATAGTTCATGCTGAAACTTACTTAGGAAGATGTGAAGGAAAGGAAGAAAACACAGCTTCCCCAGAGTGGAAATAAGCGAAGAAACCCTGAGCTAAGCAGGGGGTCTCTGGGGGGGAGACTGCAGAGCCTCAGCGCGGGCCTCACTCGCTTCTCTCCTAGGTGACTACGTTCATGCCGGCAACATCATTGCGACTCAGCGCCACTTGCGCTGGCACCCGGCGCCCACGTGAGTTGTTCCGCAGCACCCGCCCTTTTTTCTCTTCCTGAAGCCACCTCTCCATGCTTATCTCTAGAGCAAGAGTGACCAGTGTTGAGTCTGTTTCCACGTTTGTTTTGGGGGACCACACTCGGAGTACTTATGATCTTTGCTTAGGGATTACTCCTGGAGGTGCTCAGGGACCATAATGGCAAACACCTGGACTGTCTCCATCAGACCTATGATTATTTTTGTAAATGCTAAATGGGCCGGTGTCGGGGGTTCCCCCCCCCGATTTCCAACCCCCCCCCCCCCATCCCCCCACCCCATTTTTGGGTGGAGAAGGGAGAAAACCCAGAACCCGGGGGTAAATTGTGTATGAGTTGATTGTGCGTATTGTAGCTTTTTTTTTTTTTTTTTGCTTTTTGCGTCACAGCTGGCGATGCTCAAGGGTTTACTCCTGGCTCTGCACTCGGGAGTTTTCCTGTCAGTGTTCAGGGCACCACATGGGATGCCGGGATCGAACCCAGTGAGCCATATGTAAGGCAAATGCCCCACCCGCTGTACTATGACTTGGCCCCTGTAAAAACTCTTGACACCAGCAAAATTAATAACCGGTGACAAGAATAAAAATGAACATGCTTTGAGTGGGTGGTCATCTCAGTTCTTAGAAGTTAACTCTTGGGGCCGGAGCGATAGCCCAGCGGGTAGGGCGTTTGCCTTGCACGCAGCCGGCCTGTACCTGCCTGGGTTCAATCCCCAGCATCCCATATGGCCCCCGAGCACCGCCAAAAGTAATTCCTGAGTGCAGAGCCAGGAGAAACCCCTGAGCATCGCTGGGTGTGACCCAAAAAAGCAAAAAAGCAAAAAAAAAAAGAAGAAGAAGTTAACTCTTGAGGAATTAATCCCCACAATGACTCCAAGAAGCTGTTAATACTCTCCGTATTTTGTAGGTGAAAAAGCTGAGACCTGGTAAAGTAGAGGTAATTGCCATAGTCACACAATGATAAGTAGCCTTACATGTGTCTCAGACATCCTGGCTCCAGAGTCTTTTTATATTTGTAATTATTTATTATTATTATTTTTTTTTCTTTTTGGGTCACACCTGGCAATGCTCAGGGGTTATTCCTGGCTCTGTACTCAGGAATTACTCCTGGCAGTGCTCAGGGGACCATATGGGATGCCAGGGATCAAACTTGGGTCGGCTGTGTGCAAGGCAAATGCCCTACCCGCTGGACTATAACTCCGGCCCACCAGAGTATTTTTTACATCAGAGAAATCCAAGAACATGCTGGACTTCCCGGGCAGAAGTTTCCAGGCATCCAAATTCAAGTTCTGAAAGACGAAAATCTGTGCATCTTACACCCAAGTACTAACCAGGCCCGACCCTGCTTAGCTTCCGAGATCAGACGAGATTGGGTGCGTTCAGGGTGGTATGGCCGTAGACTGTGCATCTTCAATTGTGTGCACAACCCTATTTAATTTTGGGGTCGGACAGATGGTACAGCTGGTAAGGTGTTTGTTTTGCATGTAGCTGACCCGAGATTATCCCCAGCACCCCAAATGGCCCTCTAGCCTGCCAGGAGTGAACCCTGAACACAGCCAGGTGTGGCCCCCATAACAAAACAATCATTTTGCTCATATTTCTGGCATGAAAAACAGAATTAGAAGTACTATGTGTTTGGGGCTGAGGTGATAGTCCAGCAGGTAGGGCGTTTGCCTTTACGCAGCCGACCCGTGCCAGCCCGGGTTCGATCCCCGGCATCCCATATGGTCCCTCGAGCACCGCCAGGAGTAATTCCTGAGTGCAGAGTCAGGAGTAACCCCTGAGCATTGCCAGGTGAGACCCCCCAAAAAAAAAAAAAAAAGAAATACTATGTGTTTTACCAGATAGAACTAAATGGGTTGACATCTAGAAAAGGCCTGGGCCAGGGCCAGAGGAATGGTACAGTGGGTATTTGTCTTGCACTCAGCCAACCCAAGCTCAGTCCCTGGCACCCTGTGTGTGCTGCATGGGGAGTAATTCCTGAGTACAGAGTTGGGAGTAACCCCAAGCATCACCAGGTGGGACCCCGAAACAAACTAATTGGCAGGGAGTGGGAGGGTGAGGCTTGGGACAGTGTTTGTACACAGTGTCCTGTCTCGGTGGTCGCAGATGTTGTTTGACCTGGATGTAATTCAGAACCCTTTTGGAAATAATAGAGCTGTCGGTCATGATACAGGTGAAGATGGGTGTTTCAGACGGCAGACTTGCCCGGCGCAGCCAGACTGAGTGCAGCAGGCTCTGCGGCTCTGACAAGGGCTGTCTCCCTGGGGTCTCTGGGGGGGGGTTGGTCTCTGCAGCTGTACGAGGGCTGCTCTCTCCTTGGGTCCCTCAGGAGTATATTGGGTGTGGCTTCTGGATAGCCCCATGGTCCTAGTCCAGGTCTGCTACAGGACTGAGCCACCACCCGCATCCGCTGTTGGGGGTTTTCTTTTTTTTTTTTGGTCACACCCGGCAAGCTCAGGGCGGCCTACACCAGGAATCACCCGCGGGCCGGGGACTAGGGAGCCGGACACCCGCCAGCATGCCGGCCGCCGGTTTTTTTCCGCAATGCCAGAGTCAGTAATGATGTAAAAGCCAAGGCTGGGCTACGCAGGGGCAAAGAGGACCTGCCTGAGACCTTTCCTATAGTCCCAGTGCCCGATCCTTGGGAGAAGTGTGGGGAAAGGCTGGGATGGCCCAGGCTGTGAGTCCTGCTGACCGGCTCTGTGTGTTGCAGGTGGGCCTGGGGAAGAAGAAGTACCTGTACGCCCTGGAGGAAGGGACTGTCCGCTTCACCAAGGAGGTCTACGTGCCCAACCCCAGAGACACAGATGCGGTAGATCTGGTCAGCAGGTTGCCTAAGGGGGGCTGTGCTCTACAAGACCTTCGTCCATGTGGTCCCCGCCAAGCCCGAGGGGCACTTTCAAACTGGTCGCCCTGCTTTGAGCTCCTGGTGATGGTCTTTGGACAGGCACCAAGGCAACAGGAGAAGGTGACTGAGACGCATTCAGGCTGGGTGCTGACAAGGCCTCTGAGGAGGAAGGAGTTCGCCCTGCAAAGGAGGCTGGGAGGGCCTCCGGCACTTGACTGGGCTCAGAATAAAGTTCACTGCAGCCGTGGGACCAGCCCAGCTGCTGCTTTTACATTGTCGCTTGATCTGTTCTCTAGTGCACCCCAGACCCCAGAGGACTGTCAGGAGATTGGGGGCGGGGGCTCTTCTCTGAGAAAGGGATTGCTTTATTGCCATCCCCCGAAGGAAGAGGAGAGCTTGTGCATGAGGGCGACACCACCGCTGCCCCTTGGGTCCCTCCTGGACCAGCTCCCCAGCTGGGCATCTCCAGAGTCAGCACCTGCTGTCAGGGGAAACTGAGGTACAGGCAACTCCCCTGGGGGGCAGAGTCAGGTGGAGGGAGGGGTGGAGGGAGGGGAGAGCTTTTAGGGGGGACAGACAGCGGAGGGAAGGACCCGAGAGGCAGAACCCAGGAGCTGGACGTCTCTCCTGCATGGAAAGTGCGGTTCTGATCAGCATCACAGACTGACCCTAAGCCACGCTCTTCCCTCCCTGTGGTGGTTTCCAGAAGTGAGCCGTACTGCCCCCTGCACCAGAGCTGGAAGGCTCTGTGGGAGGCGTCCGAGCCTTGGATGTTGGTGTTCCCGTAAAGAAGGGAGATTGTGGGGGCTGTTGAGTGATATGTCTGAGCAGGGGGCTGCAGGCCAGAGCTTGAACCCCAATGAAGAGGGCCGGGAGGGCCCCTCGCTGACCCTGGAGCTCAGACTGCAGCTTGTCACCAGAGACCGTGCTCCAGGGAGATGGCTGTGACCCACCGTTACAGCACATGGAGCCATGAGGACAGCCAGCAGGTCCCAGCACCCTGTGCCACCTTCATCCCGGGCCGCAGGCAACTACTGCCTGAGAGTGGGCTCTTGGCTTGTGGTGGTGCCGTGCCTGCCCTGAGGCTCATGCCTGGTTGCCGTCCCTCCCCCCCACACCCACCCCCGCCTTGAGAAGGGACTGGCAGGGACAGCCCTGACCTCTGTACTTCACACTCACATCCGGCCCTGCCCCCCACCCCTCACAGGCCTAGCTAACAGGCCCTGCTCACGGCTCCCTTCTCAGAACAGAGTGGTTGCTCTGGAAATGAGACCCGTGGGCCACGAGCTATAAAAGCCTCTGCCTGGGGCCAGAGCAGTAGCACAGCGGGTAGGGTGGTTGCCTCAAACGTGGCCAACCCGGGTTCGATCCTTGGCATCCCATATACACTGCCAGGAGTAATTCCTGAGCAAAGAGGAGTAATCCAGGGGCCGGAGCGATAGCCCAGCGGGAGGGCGTTTGCCTTGCACGCAGCAGACCCGGGTTCGATCCCCGGCATCCCATGTGGTCCCCGAGCACCGCCAGGAGTAAGTCCTGAGTGCGGAGCCAGGAGAAACCCCTGAGCATTGCCGGGTGTGACCCAAAAAGCAAAAAAAAAAAAAAAAAGAGGAGTAATCCTTCAGTGTCACTGGGTGTGACCCCCCAAAAAAAAAGAAAAACCTCTGCCTGGTCTGGGTCTCTCCTCCTCAGGAACGATTGCGCAGCCTTGCGGGCCCATCAGCCCCCAACTTATTCTGTCTGGTCGGAATCCTGGTCTTGACCTCAAGGCTCAGAAGTCTCAAAGCCCTAGCTAGCTTCAGGGCTGCGAACACAGCCTGGATGGGGAGTGTGGGGCAGTGCAGAGCAGCGGACTCACCTGCCTGTCTCCTGAGCACACGCCTAGCAGGTGCATCCTGCGGAAGTTAAGGTCACCCCTAGAACTTTTTTTTTTTCCTTTTTGGGTCACACCCGGCAATGCTCAGGGGTTACTCCTGGCTCTGCACTCAGGAATTACTCCTGGCGGTGCTCGGGGGACCATATGGGATGCCGGGATCGAACCCGGCCGGCATAAGCCGGCGCGCAAGGCAAACGCCCTACCCGCTGGGCTATCGCCCGCCCCCACCCCTAGAACTTTTTGTTGCAGAGTCCTAATGAGCAGCACTGAGGTGCTCCGACCCCATCCCTCTAGGAAGCTGAGCTCCAACCTGAGGAGAGCTATGAATTCGGGAAACCCAGGAGGGCTCCCTGCAGGCAGCATCCAAGGAGTGACTGGGAGTGGTATGGTGGGCCAGGGGCAGCTGAATGCAGGAGCACCCGGCCTGCAAGAAAGTTGACAGGACCCAAAGGCTAGCGCCATTACCAGCCAAGGTGAATCTGACTGTTTGGATAGTTGCTGGACCTACTATGCTAAGCCCAGGTGTTGCATTTTTTTCTTAATTGAAGAGGTGATGCTAAAAGAAAATTAGGGGCCGGAGCGATAGCCCAGCAGGTAGGGTGTTTGCCTTGCACGCGGCCGGCCCATGCCCGCCTGGGTTTGATCCCGGCATCCCATATGGTCCCCCGAGCACCGCCAGGAGTAATTCCCTGAGTGCAGAGCCAGGAGAAACCCCTGAGCATTGCCGGGTGTGACCCAAAAAAGCAACAACAAAATCACAGCTTAAGTTTAGGGATTCACTGAAATCAGAGCTGGTGTAGGTACCCAACCCCTGGGCTGGTATGTTGGCTCCTTCCAATACCTGCTGTGTGTAGTGGACTGGGCACACGGGAGCAGAGGCCTCTGGGTCGCACCTCACAGCTAGGACCATGGCCTTGAGTACCCGCCTCCCACGTCCTTTCCTGAGGCAGTAAAGGCCTAGGTGAGCTACAGCTCAGCGGCATCAAAACCCCATGTTGTGTGCTCTTGGGGGTGCAAGACGCCCTCTCCTGGCTCGTAGGAAACATGACGTGTGGTAGCACGGGCAGGATGGAGCCCTGCTTTCCGGAGCTCACCAGGTCAACTGAGCAGTTATGTTAAAGGCCTGAGCAGCCGGCTCTCCCATTCAGTGGGGGTGGCTGCCAAGCGCTCACACTGGCTGGGCAAGAGGATGGGTGAGCCTGCGGGGTGGGGCCTGTCAAGGCCCAAGGACAGTGTCCAGGGAACCAGACCTTGGCTGCTCCTGCTTCTCAAGAGATAAGCTCCAACAGTTTCCAAGCTGTGGCTGGGATGTGTAGGACATGTATGTTCCTTTTTTGTGTGTGTTTTGGGTCATACCCGACGATGCTCAGGGGTTACTCCTGGCTCTTCGCTCAGGAATTATTCCTGGCGGTGCTCGGGGACCATATGGGATGCTGGGAATCAAATTCAGGTCGGCTATGTGCAAGGCAAATGCCCTACCCGCTGTGCTACCTCTCCGGCCCTGGATGTGTATGTTCTTGAGCTCTCCGGGGTCAGAGATAGCACAGAAGGTGAGACACTTGCCCACATGGTCCCTAGTATCCTGAGCACCGCAGAGGTCGCTTCTGAGCAGAGCTAGGAATAGGCCCCAAACACCATCAATGTGGCTCGGCAAACTCCTTCCCCCTTCCTGGGTCAGGATCAGGAAATCTCAGGGGTTCCCTCTCAGGAGGGAGCTGCATGGTGTGTTCCTCTGGCTTCTGGACATCTTTATGGGGGCGGGCACTCCCATCAATGATCAGGGGTTACTCCTGGTTCCGCACTCAGAAATATTGGTAGTGCTTGGGGGACCATATGGGATGCTGGGGATTGAACCTGGGTCAGCTGTGTGCAAGGCATATCCCCTACCCGCTGTGCTATCGCCTCCCGCCCCAGCTTCTGGATTTTTTCATTCCTTCCCTGTCCCCCTCACTGTGGAGGTTACAGTGAACAGGTCTGCTGTGCTCAGAGGTCACACAGATGCTTGCCAGGGCCACACTCATTGACATTGGTACTTGCATATCTTTTTTAGCTCCAGTGCTCATGGGGGCATGGTGTTTACTGACACGTCCCTTTCCCGGCGTGCCACACGGCTTGGCCTGCCGACACCCTTTTGCTGGGGCTCACATGCTCGCACTCACACACGGAAGACCAAAGGCAGATGTGCTGAGCTCCTGCACTCGCCCTCCAGGACTTAGATTCTAAGCCAGTTCCACTGTGAGGCAATGAAACCACCCCCTTCTCATGGCTGAGAAAGTACCAGCAGCAATGGCTTCCCGGCTCCAGAAGGAACCAGAGGCCCGCTTAGAGAGATAGAGATATATTTCTTCTGTTGCATATTTCAGACTTCACACGGGGCTTCAGGCATGAAGCGTGTCCCGGCAGGGTCGTCTCCCACTGCCTGGGAACCTGGTCCTGGCAGTCCTGGGAGCCCGGGAGGCTCCACGTGGGTCTCGGAGGCCTGGGGGTCCCATCTCCCACTGAGGCTCAGGGGTGCTGGAAAGCCCTCAGACCAGCCCTATCCCCATTTCTTCTATCCCTGGTCGAGAGAAGCTGTCCGCTAGAGGCCAGCTCTGCAGTGCTCCCCAGAAGCACCCATCCCTGGGCTGGGAGCCTGCCACAGTGCATGCACCCAGGCAGTGCCTCAGCCCTGAGCACCACAGGCACCAGCCAGGGAGGGGCCCTGCGGTGAGGTGGGCCAGGCCTCCCGGAATGGCTGCAGATGGGCCTGCTGGCCCCGCCCTCAGAGCCACGCCCACGTCTGGGGCTCTGGGCCTATTGCACATCTTTGTTCCCAAGCCTCCCCCGCCACCTGTTTTCCTTGGAAAAGAAACATCTAGTGCGGAAGGTGAGGAAGAGCATGGCAGGGAGTGCTGGGCCCGTCTCCCCACAGCCCTGCCCTCCTCGGCTCCCGGCAGGCCCTGGGTTGGAGCCTTCCTTCCCTGCCGCCTGCACGGTTCTCCATGGCTTGCGTGGTGGGCTGCCTGCCCTCTGGCTCTCGCCGGTGTGGGGGCCACCCCTCCACGGTCAGTAAGGTGCGATTCCCGGTCCTCCGAGGTGCTGGCAAGGTCCTGCTACCTGAGGCGACCGTCCGCTTTGACAGGCCCCAAATCCGACTTGGGGTCAGGGAACAGTGAGCTCCAGCTGGTCTGTCTGCAGAGCTGTAGGGATGGGCAGGCGGATGGGCCTGTGGTGCAGAGTCCGCCACAGACCAGAAGTCACCCAGGGCCCCATCTGTCCAGGCCTCGGCGCCGGGCCCGTGAGCTGCGTGTGCCGGCGGGCGGCCTCCTCTGCGGGCCCGGGCTGCGGCAAGTTCAGGACGCCCGCAGGCCCTGGAAACTCTGCTCCATGTACTCGTTGTGGGGTGGCCCGGCATGCAGCCAGCTGGCGTCATCTGGGGGGACAGAGCCAGCGGTCAGTGCACCTGCCCCACTGAGTTCACCCCAGCTCCTATCCCTATACGCCCTCTGAGGGATCTCAAGCTGACCACAGGACTCTCTGCCCACTTTCAGCGTGCTGGAGTCAAGACAGGAACTCCCCAACTCCCAACCTGAGGGCTGGAGGAGGCACGTTAGAAAATGAAATTACTGGGGCCGGGAGGCGATAGCCCAGCGGGTCGGGCGTTTGCCTTGCACGCGGCTGGCTTGTGCTGGCCCGGGTTCGATTCCCGGCATCCCATATGGTTCCCGAGCACCGCCAGGAGTAATTCCTGAGTGCAGAGCCAGGAGAAGCCCCTGAGCATTGCCGGGTGTGATCCAAAAAAGCAAAAAAAGAAAATGAAATTACTGTCCAGAAACTGGCTTGGTCACTCCTGCCCCCTCCAAGGGTCCTCAAGCCCTTGGAAACCCTCCGGCAGTGGGTCCTACTGTTCTGACAGCCTTATTCCCACCCAACACCCTGGCTCACGCCCTCGGCCCCCACCACCACCTCGGAGCCTCCACTCAAGCAGCTGCAGGTTTCTCCCTGCGAGACCCCACCCCAGGGTCCACCATGCGCTCCGCCATTGAGTGCCCTTCCTCCGCGGCTCCCCCTGCTCCCCACCTCTAACAGGAGGTGGCTGGGGAGGGAAACACTGGCTCCCCACGTCTCCTGAGGCAGAGACCCAGAGAGCTGTGTGCTTCCTCAGCCTCTCACCACCTCGTCACACTCTGCACTGGGAGGGCCCTGGGGAGCTGCCCACCCCAAATTATGCACTGTGGGGGTCCAGAGGCCTTGGAGGCCCTGTGAGCACAGGGGTCCCTGCATGGCAGAGGGAGAAATAGGGCCTAAGGGGCTGACAGATGTGCAGCGGCCTCAGAGAGAAGCAGCTCTGGGACTGGACACGCCAATGTGTCCGCAGTTGTTGCCCCCAAGCTGGTCTGAGAGGCTTCCTGCCCCCTACATCATACATGCTCAGACTGAAGCTCAAGGGGAAGACCTGAAAGGGGGCCGGAGCAACAGTCCAGCGGGTGAGTGTTTGACTTGCACGCGCCGACTGGGGCTAGATCCCCGGCATCCCATATGATCCCTCAAGCACGGCCAAGAGTAATTCCTGAGTGCAGAGCCAGGAGTATCCCTGAGCATTGCCAGGTGTGACCCAAAAAAAAAAAAAAAAAAATGAAGACCAGAAATAGGTGAGAGCTGTGCACCAAGTCTGGCCGGCAACAGCTTGGGGGCGTAAGGCACAAATGGTCCCAAACATGCCCCCTCCTCTGCCCCGTGCGGGATGGGGTCACAGCTGATCAGCTTCCTGGGGTTGTCCGGATTTGGGACGGGGCGCCTCACCTTTCCTGAGAGGTAGTTTGCGGCTGAAGGTCAAGGGCAGCACAAGGAAGCGGGTCTCGCCAAGGGTTCCCAGAACTGAAGCAGACGGACAGTCCAGGCCCGGGCCGCAGGGGCCGGCTCAGCGGGGGCTTGTACTGCGTGACCTCGGCATCCGCGCCCACAGCAATATCGTAGGATGTGGCCACCACGTAGGTAGGGTCGATCCACACCACAGTGATGGTGAGGTTGGGGCCTCGGGCCCAGCGCTGCACGGCCACAGGCTCATCCAGAGGCCCCAGCAACCCCCCAAAGTTCCGAAAAGGCGCTCTTTGGGGTCCCACTCGGTGCCGACCTGTAGGAAGGGAGGCGGCTGGGCAGGAGGCAGGGAAGCTCCTTCCCTCTATTCTGGCGCTGCCTCTAACTCCCTGTGCGACGCGGCCTGCCGCAGTCTCTCTCTGGGCCTCAGTTTCCCCATCTGTAAAAACGAAGGGTTGGACTGCATCTGGACCACTCCCCGGGCTCTGTTCTGATGGTCTACAGTGGTGGGGGACAGTCCGGCCCTGCACTGGGGAGATGGAAGAGACACCCCCAAAACCTAACTGCGACCTCCAAGCCGGCCCCCAAGTGGGAGGAGCTCCCGGTGAGCTGGGATTGAGGTGGGGGGCTCACCAAAGCTGCCATCTCAAGGTCCCCTTCCTCCCCCCTCCCTCCAATATCCTGAGTCTTGATGGGTGGTGGGAAAGGGTGTCAAGAGAAAGTAAGGGGGGGGGGGAGGCCTGTCCCACCTCTAAACTCTGCAGCCGGCTGGCCTGGTCACTCCGCCCCAACAGCTTCAGCGACCCCTGGGGCATTAGCCACATTTCCAGTCTCTCTGCTGGCCCCTCCGTGGAGGGCTGCACCGCTCGCGTCACCAGGTAGCCCTGGAAATGGTCGTCATAGAAATACAGGTGCACGCTGGACGGCAAGCCCCTGGCCTCAAACCTAAGAAGGTTCCAGCAGGGAGAAAGGGAGATGCCATCAGCACACCGGATGGGGAGTCCCATCCCCAGGGCCTGGCCCGTGCCCCACCCATACACACAAACTCGCTGTGCCCATGCGCTGGGCTGTCTTCCCCCTGCCGGGGACCTCACCTGCAGTGGGGCACAGCCTGCGGGGGGGGTGCGGCGGCAGTGACCTGGCGCAGACCCAGGCGGGCGAAGGCGGTGTAGGCGGTGAGCGCCACATCACTGAGCGCACCTGTGCCGTCGGCGGCATCGTGCACGTTCTCCCAGTAGGCCCTGAGGGCCGGCGTGTCGGGGGGTAGCTGCCGTACAGGTGCGAGTCCAGAATCTCCAGCACCTCCTGGTTCACCGTGGACTCAAACTTCCGGGCAAAGAAGGTGGGTCTGGAGACTTGCTACAGCGGGAGAGGCAGGAGATGAAGGGGTCTGGAGGGCGGGGAGGAGAGCAGGCCCCCAGTCTCTTACCGGCACCCACCCCGACCTCCCTCTTGGTGTTTTTCTTTCCCCTGACCCTGCCAGGGCTCCAGCTTGGGATCACAGAGCCGGTCCCTACAGCACCCAGCGTGCCGCTGACTTTTCCTGTACAGGGCTCAGCACACGCAGCCGGTACCTTGACAGCTCCACTCAGCAACCAGAGATTTATTTAGATTTGGGGAGGTCATACCTGGAGGTGCTTGGGGCTACTCCCAGCTCAGCATTTGGGGTGGTGAGTCATGGGGTGCCAGGGATCAAACCCAAGGCTCCAACACATAGAAAGTCACACATTATATTATGTGGACTTTATGTGTTGGAGTCTTCATATATATATGTACATTATAATATAATATATACATATGTATATGTATATATATACTACTCTGGGCCACCCCCTAATGCTCAGGGCTTACTCCTGATTACTCCTGGCGGGCCCCAGGGACCATATGGGACGCTGGGGATCGAACCCTGGTATGGCATGTGCCAGGCAAACTCCTTATCCTCTCTGCTATAGCTCCAGCCACCACCCTTTATTAACTTTGTGGGTGGGGAGTTTGGAGCCACACCTGGTGGTGCTTGAGGCTACTCGCAGCTCGGTGCTCAGGAGACCATACAGTGTTGGGGAGCATCCCTAGGGCTCTTGCCTGTGAAGCCTGTGGGCCAGCCATGAGTCCTGTCCTGGGCCCAGCCTTTATTGCTGTAGTGATGCTTCAGGTTATCTGTCTTGAGCCTGGAAAGCCCTGGTAAAGAGCTGGGGGCCCCAGCAGGGACCATGCCAGGAGTGCTGAAGGCCCACCTGCAGCCGTAGGATGTCCTGCGGCTTGAAGTCATTGGGGGAGCAGCCGCACCAGTCCACGATGTGCTTGTACTGACACTTGCAGCCCAGCTTGCGGTTCCAGTTGGTGACCCGCAGGTTGTTGTCCACGAGGCTCTCACAGGCAGGGCTGTTCTCCAACACCGTGTGGAAGAATGACTGTGGGGGGTGGGGTGGTGAGCCAAAGGCACTGCCCCGACACACACGCGCACACACACACACACACACACACACACACACACATGTACACCCCCACATGCCCCTCCCCACCCCACTTAGCCCAGTCTGATCTCCCACCTCGGCTGGGAGCAGTGTGTACGTAGAACTGGGCGCAGCTGGGCCATAAGCGGGTCATCTGTGTATACCACGTATTCCACTGAAGCTGCGCGTGAGCACGAACCAGTCGGAGCCACCGTCCACCACGATCCCGCTGGGATCTGCCGCCGCCCAGACGCCACATGTGTGAGTCGCATTCATGGAACAGACGGTCCAGGCCCTGCTTCTTGATGAACCTTCAGGGCAGGGTGGGGGGGCCACGCTGAGCATTTTTCCAAGGGGGTCCCTGGAACAGACCTGGCGGCAACTGACCTGCCACCAGGGCTGGGTGGGTGGAGACCCAGGGCCAGATCCCTGCCCCTGCCTCACCTAGAGTTGTCCCGGCCATGGGACTTGAGGAAATTCTTGTCTCGGTTCTTTGACAGGAAATCCACCAGCTCCTCATTGGTCCTGGGGGCAACGGGGTACAGGCAATGTGTATGCTGCGAGGCCCCACCACCAGCCCAGAGGAGACTCCCTCCTGCACCTCCGAGACCCTCTGGCCACACACATGAATCCCAGCTGAGGCCCCAAGGACAACCACTCACCTTCCTGCTGTGCTGTCCAGCCCAGCACCCCCCACATCTCTGGCTCCTTCTCCCCTTGTCCCTCCTGCTCAACCCTCAGACCATCTTTGACCAGACAACCCCCTACAACTCGCCGATGGGGCCCCGTGTCTGGGCTCTGGCGGATCCCAGAATGAGTGCTGGGGGACGGAGAGTGTCCCAGCAGGGCCCCTGGTGGCTTCAGAGCCAGTTGGCATACCTGGTTGGGTAGTCAGTGGCGCTGAGGTTGATGAAGAAGTCCCAGGCCCAGCCGGGCACCTCCAGCAGGTCGCGCATGCTCCGCAGGTACATCCTCAGCAGGCTGGCCCCACCCCAGATGGTGACCATGCGCCAGGGGGTGACCCGCACGTTGTCGCACTGCTGGGCCAGAGTCATCACCTCTCGATGAAGGTAGTTAGAGCGCTGCGGGGAGCCGGAGGGGTGACGCTCAGTGGCCAGAGTGGGACCCTGGCGGGACATCTGCCACCACCCACCCTTCGGAAAATGAAACGGAGAAAGCAGGGGTCCGGGCTCCCGCCCCCACCCCAGAGCCATCTGAGCGGGGTGCCTGTCTGCCCCCACCCGACGCCCCAGCACCTTGTCCACATGGATGTAGAAGAAGTGCTGCTTGGCGTGGTACACGGCCTTGAGGAGCCGCTTCAGCTGACGCACAGCCCGCCCGTGCACCACCAGCATGTAAGCAATGCGCACTGGGGCGCCGGCCGCGGGCTGCTGGGCCCGGTTCTCGTCCCACTGGATGCCGGGGCTCATCTTCCCTGCAGAGAGACCAGGAGACTGAGGGTGGGCTCCCCAGCGCTCAGGGCAGAGGGAGATGGCAAGCGGGGACGGAGGCACCTGCCTTCCCGGAAACGTAGATGAAGACCCTGGCACTCTGGGGTCCTCGCCTGGCAACGAACTCCGCTGGGCAGGGCGGTGCACTGCCAGGACACCCTCGGGCTGCCGGACCCCCCACGCCTGTTTTCTTATTTTTTTTCTTTTCTTTTTTTTTTTTTTTTTTTTTTGGGTCACACCCAGCAATGCTCAGGGGTTACTCCTGGCTCTGCACTCAGGAATTACTCCTGGCGGTGCTCAAGGGAACATATGGGATATTGGGGATCAAACCTGGGTCGGCTGAGTGCAAGGCAAACACCCTCCCTGCTGTGCTATCGCTCCACCCAACCCCCGCCCATGTCTATTTTCTTACCAGGCAGCTGGCAGTGGCGGGGCACTGCCTTAGGCATGAGGCTCCCGGCCTGGTGCAGGCACACCACGTTGGCAATCTCCTGCTGGCACTGCTTGGAGCTGGCCCGGCCAGTGCAGAAAGTGCATCTTTGCCCACGATCTCACACTTGGGGGTGAAGCCGTTGTCCGTGGGCTGGGGGCGCCCCTCTACACTCCCTGTGTCTCCATGTTGGGGAAGCCAGCTGCCCCACCCAGCGCCTCCCCTGCGGCTGCCCCGCTGAGGTTCTGGCGGTGGGGGGGGCTTCTGGGGGGGCTGGGCTGGGGGACCCGCCAGCTGGCTCTGTGCCGGCTGGTTACTGCTCGCACTCCACTTTGGCCACAGGCACTCCCGGGCTCTCAGCGCGGCCCGCCAGCGCCCGTGCCTTCTGCCGGCACTGCCCCGCCGCCCCGCGGAGCTGTCCGTGTCCTTGGATCCTCGCCAGTGTCCAGCGGCCGCAGCTTCCTCTGCCTTCCTTTCTGAAAGACAAGCAGGCGCAGGTCAGCAGGACAGCCAGTCCTGTCCTTCAGCGCCCCGCAAGCACCCGCCTCTATCACGCAGCTCACAGGACCCGTGTCTCGCTGTGTTGTGCATGTGGGGATGAGGTGGGGCCGGGAGACGCTGGGCCCACTGCATGCACTGTCCATGCACCGGGTTCTCAGGTACCACTGCCAGCAGCTATGAAAGCAACTGTTGACATGTGTCTCAGGAGAAGGGTGTGGACCCTGTCCCCAGCACCCCACGCATTCTCAGAAGGGAAGACTCTGCATGCCGGGAGGCCAGGCTGTCTAGCCTCATCTGGGCTCTCTGAGAAGCAGAGTCAGTGCAGGTCACCTAGTGGGGTCACCCCAGGGAACGACGGCGGAGTAGGAAGAGATCCTGACCCACTGGGGCCCCACTGTCCAGGTCTCAACAGAGCACAAGGCGCCTGGACGCAGAGCCCGATGCCCTCGCTGTGGGCACCCAGGCAGGGGGCTGTGTGAAGGCGCTTCAGAACAGGCTTCAGCGACTCTCCACTCACGACTCCCTCTGCACCCCGCAAGCCCTGCCAAGAACTTCTCAAACTCGGGGCTGGGGGGTTGGGGGGCTGAATTAACATCTTGTATCCCCACATTGTTGTAGGACCCCCTCCTCATGAGGCCACGACCCTCAGTTGAGGCAGCAAGCCTGGGCTTCACTTCAAAGTGTGTGCCGCCCCCATGACCCCCACCTGACCAAATCCCAGCAGTCAAGACAGGCCCAGACTAAATCCTTCCCATCCCCTGGCAGACAGGGGCTCCCGGAGACGGTCACGTCAGCCCACCATCGCCAGCGTCCAGCAAGTGGCTGGCACACGTGTCTGGTAGCAGAGCTGTAGAAGGGAAAGAACTCAAGGTACCACGTAACATTGGGGTCAGAGGTGCTCTGACCCGGCCCAGTCATACCCCCGAAGTGACTGCACCTCGGGGCTGTTCCTCAGCTGTAAGAGTCCAGGTGAGGGGTGAGTGTATGTGAGAGGAAGCGGAGCTCCCCAGCTGGGGCGGGTCCCTCTTCAGCCTGCACCCACCCCGCTCTCCCTCACTCTGCATGCCCACAACACACGCTCGCCACCACCCCAGTCCTTGCTCCCGGCCCTCACTCTCCTGGAAGGCCCCTCTTTAGCCTCCTGGTCCTTTCTGACCCCCTCCCCATCTCCCAGCATTTTAGGTGGCTTCATGCTGCCTTTAAGCGCCAGCCAGATTCCCCTCTGGCAGGCACTGCTCCCCAGGCCGATGGGTGGGGGCGGTGTTTAACTGCCATCCTTCCTGACTTCTCCCCGGGGCATCCCCATCCCCCAAGTCCAGACCTGAGTTCCGGGTCTCCCTCTCCAGCTGGCCCAGCCTTGGTCTCACCTAGTTCAATGAACCCTGTGTCCACTTTCCAAAGATGCTTGGGGTCAGCACTGATACTGTTCTCATGCCCTATACTGGTTCTTCATGAGCTCAGCTCACTGGGGCACCTTCATTCCCTCCACCCCAACCTGGGATAGCAGGGACCCTGGCCCTACTCCGGTGTCCCTCCAGCCGCTTCGCATCACTGAACTGAGGTTCCCTGTAGAAATGGCCCAAATCTGGGGCCAGAGCCATAGCACAGAGGGTAGGGCGTTTGTCTTGCATGCGGCCGACCGGGTTTGATCCCCGGCATCCCATATTACTCCTGAGCACCGCCAGGAGTAATTCCTAAGTGCAGAGTCAGGAGTAACCCCAGAGCATTGCTGGGTGTGACCCAAAAAGAAAAAAAAGGGTCCAAATCCTCCTAAATATAACCTCTAAGCCCTCAGCCCAGCCTATGAAGACCACGGCCACTCTGTTGCCCTGTCCCTTATCTCTCTTTTTTGGGACATACCCGGCAGATCTTGGGGACCCATGCAGTGCCAGGAACTGAACCGCGGACTCTCACAAGCAACGTGCGCATGTCAGTCCTCCGAGCAACCCCTTTTCTAACCTCATCTCCCCCCAAACCACCTCATCTCTCTCCCCCCCATCCACTGCAGCCTGCCCTGCCACCCCACCTGTAATCCACTGCCCCCAACAGATGTCCCCACGACTATCTTGCCTCTCTTCCTTCCTGCTTTGCTCAGGAGGTGAATTTTTGGGCACAGCCTGGGTGAGCTCATCACCTTCTCTCATCCTAGCCCGGCTCTGTGGGGCTCTCCCCAAGAACCTCAATCCATGTGAACAAGGCTTAGTCTTGTTCAACCGGCGCTGGGGGAGCCAGATTAGCAATGGGAAGCCCTGAGGAAATGTTTGTTGCATGGAAGGATGAATGGATGGGTGGGTGGGTAGGTAGATGGATGGATGGATGGGTGGATGGATGGATGGATGGATGGATGGATGGATGGATGGATGGATGGATGGATGGATGGATGGATGGGTGGATGGATGGATGGGTGGATGGGTGGATGGATGGATGGATGGATGGATGGATGGATGGATGGATGGATGGATGGATGGGTGGGTGGGTGGGTGGATGGATGGATGGATGGATGGGTGGGTAGGTGGGAGGATGGATTGATGGATGAGGGATGGATGGGTGGGTGGATGGATGAATAGGTGGGTGGGTGGATGAATTGAATGGATGAAAATGAGTGAATGAATAAACAAATAAATTTACAAATGAATGAAGAAACGAATGAACAAATGCCACATTCCTGGCACTGCTCCACACCACCATTAGCCCCACCTCTGGACCTACACTGAGCCCTAACCTGGGCTGTCCCCGGGCAGGTGGACACAACCTTCCATCCCCTGGGCGATGTCTGGCCTGGTCATGCAGAAGACAGGGACATGTCCCAGCAGCCAGATGGAAAAGTCCAGGGTGCAGGGTGGAAGTCAGGAGCTCCGAGTCAGATGCTGGTTATATGGGCAGGGCCTGGGGCAGCATAGGGCCAGGCTGGCTGCAGTGGGGACAGGATGTGGAGGAGCTGGGCACTCTGGTGGCCTGCACTGTAGATGGGAGTTGGCTGAGCCTGAGGGAAAACAATTCCAGAGGGCCAGGAGCAGCGGCGAGAAACAGGGCCCTCTCCAGATCAGTCCATTTTTTAAAAAGGGGCTCCCACACAGAGCCGTGTCTCACACCTGGTGAACCACCAAACGTGTTAAAAGGGCTCAACAGGGCTGGAGCGATAGCATAGCGGGGAGGGCATTTGCCTCTGCATGTGGCTGACCCAGGTTCAATCCCGGCTTCCCATATGGTCCCCAAGCTCTGCCAGAAGTATCCTGAGTGCAGAGTCAGGAATAACCCCTGAGCATTGCCGGATGTGACCCAAATTTTTTTAAAAAAGAGGGGCCGGAGCGATAGCACAGCTGGTAGGGCGTTTGCCTTGCATGTGGCCAACCTGAGTTTGATTCCCAGCATCCCATATGTTCCTCCAAGCAGCACCAGGAGTAATTCCTGAGTGCAGGGCCAGGAGTAACCCCCTGAGTTTGCTGGGTGTGGCCCAAAAAACAAAAAAAAAAAAAAAAAAAAAGAAGGGCTCAACACTCTAGTCAAGCAGTGCTGGGGGCCCCCAGGGTCACTCCCAACACTGCTCAGGTAGTTCCAGCCCTGGAAATCTATCCCAGAGCCTCACAGTGCAAGGCACTTTAAGCTATCTCCCCAGCCCCCCAGGCCCGTTCATACACACACCAGGGCCCTGTGCTTGGGCGCCCCTCAGGACAGCTCCCCACAATTGCCTTGCAGGGACCCTGACCTCCACATCCTGAAGCACTGGGCCCCATCCTCCTCTGCAGCCACTCCTTGGAACTCCTCCCGGCACCCCCAGGAACAGAGCACAGCAGGCCTTAGCCGCCCCCACCACTCAGCCTTCTCACTCATTTCCAACTAAGTGGTGAGACGGTGTTTGGGGAAGCTTTGTGAATGCTAAAACAGCTCTCTGGGCATTAATGGCCAGCCCTGGTCTCCACTCCTGCCCTTCAGAGATGGACAAAGTGGGCAGCCCACAAGCACGCCAGGATCCCAGGGCCGGGGGAGCCCCCTTAGGAGCACGCCTGCTGCACTTGAGAACCAAATCCAGTCCTGGACTGTGGCCTGCTGGAGCTGCCTAGACGAACCAACCTTGCTGCTCCAAAGCACCAACCCCGCCTCCCAACTCTCCCATCAACCCGTTTCTCAAGGCCTCTGACCCCTGTCCCCTGACCTAAAAGTTCCCCCAGTCTGAGGCTTCCTAGCTCCACGCCTGGAGTCACCCCTTACCGCACACCAGACCCCTCAGCTTCCAGTTTCCAGTCTGTCCCTAAGCTCCAGCATCCCAGGGGCTGAGATGACGACGACATCTGCTCTTTCTTGTTCCTGTCTGTTTTCCCTTCCTCAGCATAGGGCCTGCTACCAGGCAGAAGACAGCTCAGAGAGTTGGAATGCGGGCTTTGCACATGGGGGCCTGGGTTCCACACCGCATCACCCCGCCCCCTGCACCAAGCTAGGAGGAGCCTCTGAGCACTGCTGAGAGTGCCCCCGCCCCTTAGAAGACAACAAGGAGTACTTGGTAAATAACTGTTGCATGAATGAATGAGTGAATAAATTCCTATTTCAGTGGGTATGTTGGGACAAGAAGAGGAATTTACCAATGGCTTAGCCAAGGGCGGAACTCCTGCCAGTAACTCCACAAGCACTGTCTACATTTACTCTGCACGACCAGCCCACACAGGCATGACCCTGGTCCCCGTTGCATGCAGGGGTGTAAGGCTGGTGCCACGCTAGCTGGTAGCAACACGGGAACAGAAGAAGTTCCGCAGATTAAACAGGAAGGCCAAGTGGGTGCCCACCTCCCAAGTCCCCCCCCTGCAGTATTTATACAACCTTTATCCCAGATATCAGGCAAGGACTGTGCCTACTTCCGGTAGCTGGAGGTGTGCTTGGGTGGGTGGGCTACTGTCTTCTCCACCCTAGCATATCAGCAAGGCGGCCTGGACAATCAGGCCACACAGGGACTCAGAGTGCCACAGCTCGGCCGACTCCACTGCCTCTGCTCACATGCAGCGGGCTCAGGGGGTTCCTCAGAACGTCTCAGCCACCAGGAGCCTGGCACTGAGGCCCCCCAATACTGTCCCTACCTACTGTGCACAGACACTAGCCCCCTCCCCCCTCCCCAGTCAACTCTGGAGTTCGGTTCCTACTCGCAGGCAGCCCCTGTTCCTGAGAAAGGCTCATCTCCCAGACGGGCTGGTGCAGGAAGGGGAAGAGGCCGTGGGTTTCCAGGCCCTCACCGCCAGATGG
>JAJIBD010014315.1:0-19394 GCA_021461705.1 Cryptotis parvus
CCCCTTTCTTCCATGTGTGACCTTTGTGTTAAGTACTACAACAGTTTCCGTTTTTGCTGTCTAGGCATAGAGGCCACATCTGAGACCACATCCAAGGCATGCCTGGGTCACATTTATGACCCCCAAAAAAGTTTTAAAGAGAAAATGATTAATCCAGTAGAAAAGTATGCAAAAAAAGAATATTTCTTCTAATCTGTCTGTTCACGAATGGGAGTTGATAACATGTGAAATCTTATATAAGATTTATATAAGACTTATACACTGGGGCTGGAAAGACAGGACAGGAGATAAGGTGATTGTCTTGTATGCAGCTGACCCAGGTCCCCTAGAAACATGAGGGTCACCTGACAGAACCAGGCACCGTCTCTGAGCACTTTGAGTGTGGCCAACACTCTCTCCCCCTCTTCCCAGCCAACAAATCATCCTAGAGAGAGTGTTGTGCACCTATTCAGAGAACAGAGAGAGTAATATTACCCATAAATAAAAAGTTAGGGAAGAAATGTCCAGCTGAAAAGAAGCATACTTTTGCTTTTTGGGAACGGGGGTTTGGGCCACATCTGGTTCTCTGGTCCTGACTCTCTGCTCAGGGATTGCTCCCTTGTGGGGCTCAGGGACCACATGTGATGGGGGGATCAAACAAGGGTCAAGACAAAGCAGCTGTGTTAAGGCCAGTTGCAGTGCCCGCCCTCCCGGACTGCCTCTCTGGCCCAGAGAACCTCCCCCTTCTCCACATTTGTAAAACCCTGGGCACCTGGGGTGTGGGAGACAGGCCAGAGGTTAAGCTGCTCGCCTTGCTTAGGGCTGCCTCCGTCCCATTCCTGGCACCACATGTGGTCTTCTGAGTACCACCATGGGTGCTAATGGGTGCTCAGAACCAAAACCAACAAAACAAAACCCCCAAATCAGGCGATTGGGCGAAGGGGATGAGAGATATTCTCATTCTTCCAGAATGCACGACACTGCCAGGCTGCATTGCTAAGAGTGACTCCTAGTTAAATAATGCCATGTGCATTGCTTAGAACCAGTCTGGATATTCTAGCTACGTTTCCCCACAATTTAAAAGGAAAGATACCGTATTCCAAAGGAGCTCTGAATATTATTTTCTTAGCGATTTTTGTTGTTGTTCTTTGGTGCCACACCCAGCCGAGCCCAGAATTTCCCCCGTCTGCTCGGCGGAGGGCAGGGATCAAAGCTGGGCATTTTGCTATCATTCTCTCTTTCTCCCATCTCTTCATGTATGAACTTCTTAAATAAATAGTCACTAGTCATGCACAGAGGCTTCTATTTATGGGTTCCTTGCACCCATAAAGGAGAGGTAGAAAAAATAATATAGACTGAATGCGTGAGCAGTTAACAAATACAAGAAAAAAGAAAATGTGGCCTAACTGAACTTTTGCCTCTGGTGTTAATTTAGTTGAATGAATGAACTAATAAATGATGTTTACCTTCTAAAAGAATCTATGACTGACCAAGCAGTAGCAAAGCCATCTTTTTTCTTGACCCGCAAACACCATTCAGTGGTATCTCCGAAGCTGGGTTAACGCTTCTGTCTGTGAGGAATGCTGAGTTCACGGTAGACTCAGTGCTTCAGAAGGCCTCAGTTAAAGCATAGGCACAGCACAGGTCAGCATCTCACTCCCGACCCCTGAAAGGTCAGCCTGGTTTCCATGCCTGGGCCGCTGGGCTATTTGCTGTGACTGTGTGTTCCACCCACACTCAGCAGTGATAAGTCCCTCCTGTGCCTGGGGTGTCCGGCCAGGGCTCAGACCTCACAATGGTGGGAAGGAGTCACTGGAAGGAAGGAGGTTGTGGAGCGCATGTGTCCAGACCCTCACTGCAAGTAGAGCCTTCCAGAAGGCCTGGGAACAAACATCAGGCTTGCAAGTTACTTTATCAAACACTAAAATGGAAACCACTTCCTGCTTTCTTTTCTTTTTCTTTTTTTTTTTGGGTCATACCAGCAATGCTCAGGTGTTACTCTTTGGCTCTGCACTCAGGATTTACTCCTGGCGGTGCTCAGGGAACCATATGGGATGCTGGGGATTGAACCTGGTTTGGCCTCGTGCAAGGCAAATGCCCTACCCACTGTGCTATTGCTCTGGCCCTCTACTTCCTGCCTTTCTTAGTCACCAGATGAGCCAATAGCAAGAGCAAGTATAGGGTCCCGTCGTTTTTGGGAGTGCAAGAACGGAGAACAGTGTGCCCCATCAGCACGCCTTCACTCTGATCCCGACCCTATCAAAGCAATTGTAGTAAAATAAAAAAGGAAGTTTAAGGAAGTATAGGTTGCTCACATATTAATTATTGGTTCACTAGTTGGCTCTTCAACTTCCCGGAGTCAGCTGTATTGAGAAAACTAAAGTTTTCTATGAGAAATTATGATGTTAATGGTAATGGAATTTAATACGATTGGTGAGAGGGATACAAAGGACAGGGCAGGCTGAAGTGACAGTACAGCGGAGAGGGTGCTTGTCAGGGCCAGAGTGTCAGTACAACATGGAGGGTGCTTGCCTTGCATGCGGCTGAGCCAGTTTTATCTCCTGCACTCTATAGGGCCCCCCAAGGGGTGACTCCTATAGGGGTGACTCCTGAGCACAGAGCCAGGAGTCAGACCTGAGCATTGCTGGGCATGGCCCAAAGACAAAGAGAAAGAGCCAAACCAAACATAGGCCAAACTGAGAGACTGTCCTCTCAATCCTTGATCTCTTCCAGAACGTGTGTCAGATGATTCCTCTCCCTTTGGGTCAAACCCTGTCTGTCCCCTTACTTCTTACCCTATAGATTCTTGTCTTTTGCTCCCCAAAATATTAGTCTTAATAAATTATTCCAAGGTATTGATTTAAACACTGGTCACCATCCCCAGATCCTCTGAACTCTGCTTAGGAGCTGTTTCCCTTCAGAAATGAAATTAATAAAACAAAGTATTTGTGTGACACAGAAGTCACCATTTTTGGATATCTGATAATATCTGATAATCTGGATATCTGGATATCTGATTATAATTCATTGGGCCCTTTTATGTATGTAGGGCCAAAAGTAACTAACAAAGGGCTGTATATATTTTTCATTTTACCAAGTAAGATCATGAATAGCAAATTACATTAAAAAAGACTACTACCTATTTTCACCTATTTGTGAATGGTCCTTTCATGAAGAAGAGACACGTTAGGCCTAGAGAGAGCTCAGTGAGCACATGCTTTGCGCCAGGCATGCAGGAGGGCTTAAGCACTTCCAGGACTGATGCCAAAGCCCTAAGCCAGGAATAGCACCAAAGCATTGCCAGGTATCACCCAAGAGCGGAAACAAAAACAAAAAGAAACTTTAGCATCCAAAGAAGCAGACAGCATATAATCTCAGAATAAATGGCTCTTGCCATATTGACACAGATCTTGTATTTATTTATCTTACTGTGTTGTTCTTCCTGTGATCTGGTTTGGTGAGACTGTGGGAGCCTTTGCTTTGAGAACAGATTTGGGGATTTTTGGAATGGAGCAATGAACACAGTCTGTCAAAAGGACCTGGACTAGATTTTCACTGTTCTCTGCTGGCTCTATAAGCAGGGGAAAGTGCCTTGGTTCCAGATGGCTCCTTATCTGGAAACGGTGGTTGTAGAGGTAAGCGGAAACTTACAGATATACCGTGTTGGGGAGCCTGGACGTGTAGACACCCAGGGCAGTCACGCGACACAGGGCTCTGCAGTTTGTTCGAACCCTGAGAATGATTAACTCTGACGAGGTGTCTGAGGGTGAACAGACTGTAATTTTATCTGGGATCCTAACTCATCAAGGAGTCTAATCTTTTCTAATCCTTAAACACACTTTATCAGTGTAAGATTGTATAGAAGGAGTGGGGAGAGTGGTGGAGGGAAACTGGGGACATTGTTGGTGGGAAATGTAAACTAGGGAAGGGACGGGTCTTGGAACATTGTGTGAATGAAACCCAATCAGGAACAACCTTGTCATGGTGATTCTCATGGTGATTCAATTAAAAAACAAACCAAAAATAACACTGTATGAGGGAAGCAAAGTGAAGAACGGAGGAAAAGAAAGTAATGGCGGAAGCCCAGAGAAATGAAACAAAGGAGTCAGATTTAGAAGGTAGAGAGTTATGTTAAGGATTTTAATGAGGTAAAATGAAAAGTCATAATAGGATGATTCATGAGTACTTGAACTAGTATCATTAGCAAATAAGTCATGAATGAAGAATGACCCTTATATAGTAGAGGGGAAATATTTCAGAATTTAGACTCAAAGAGCAGGAACCCAAGGGTAGTATAGTGGGCAGGTGCTTGTCTTGCAAAACCACAGATCCTAGTTCAATCCCTGGCACCATATGGTTTGCTGAACACTGCCAGGAGTGATCCCTGAGAACAGAGCCAGGCGTAAGCCTTCAGCACTGCTGTGTGTGGCTAAATTTTTTAAACATAATATTCAAATGACAGAAACTACAATCTTAGAGGGAGCTGCTGTTTCATTATGTGACCTTAGTTAAGTCACTTAATCTTTCTCAGAATTTATGTATGGGCATCTATATCTATCTGTCAGTCAGTCAGTCAGTAAGTCAGTCTGTCTATCCTTCCATCCATCCATCCATCCATCCATCCATCCATCCATCCATCCATCCATCCATCCATCCATCCATCCATCCATCCATCCATCCATCCATCCATCCACCCACCCACCCACCCACCCACCCACCCACCCACCCACCCACCCATCCATCCATCCATCCATCCATCCATCCATCCATCCATCCATCCATCCATCCATCCACCCACTCACCCACCCACCCACCTATCTATAGTTTTTTGGCCATATCGCGTGGGTGCCTACGGCTTACTCTTGGCTCTGTGTTCAGGATGACTCCTGGTGGGCTTGGTGGACCATATGTGGTGCTGGGGATTGAACTGGGATTGTAGACCAAATGCAAAACAAACACCTTAACCATGTACTATCTCTCTGGCCCCAGAATAGTGCTAGATTTTGATATGTATTTTATGCATTTATTGAGATTTTCATATGGCTTTTATTTATATGTATTCTGTTAATATTGTGTATTACAAGAATTGATTTTCAGATGTTAAGCTAACTTTTCAGTCCTTGGAAAGTCCCACTGGGTCATGATTTTCTATGTTACTAGATTTGGTTTGTAACTATGTTTTGGAGGGTTTTTTTTTTGAGTTTCTTAAGCAATGCCCAGGGGGTCGGGGCCACTCCATGTAATACGTGGCCAACTGGGCCAGGTAGTGCAAAGCAAGGTCCTGAGGATGCTGAGATGCTCAGACCCCATGATGTGGGAGTCCCACAGTCACCTGGGCAGTGCCTGCAGGCCTCTGTGGCTCTATCCAGAGGTGCTCTTGGAGCCCATGCGGGTCTGAATCAAGGTCCTGGCACGTATACAAAGCACCCACTCCTGAGAACTGAGCTAGCTCCCTTGCCCTTCAGAGGATTTTTATATTCACTTTAACAATAATTATTGATATGAAGTTTTTAATGTTATTATGTTTTTAGTTGTTTTTCTTTATAAAATAAGCTTTTCTTTTTAGAGAGCACCACATACCTTGGGGCCCAGTGGTGGTGCTGGGGATGGGCCCAGGGGTTCAGCCTATGAAGTGCCTACTCCAGCCTCTGAATCTCTCGCTGGTCCCTTGCCTTCATTTTTGAGAAATAAACTGTCAGAGACAGTGGAAGCCCAGCAGCGTCTTGGCTCTCTGCTCTATTACAAGAGGCTCCGACTGTTCGCAGAGCAAAGACTCTCACAGAGCATCCCTGGCCCACCTGGCAGGCAGAACAGAATTTCAAATGTGTTTCCCAAAATCTTTGCTTGTTTCTTTGTTTGTTTTTGTCCTGGCTTTACCTCCAACTGTGACTTACTCCTGTCTCTGCGTTCAGGGAGTACTCCTGGCAGGGCTCAGAGGGGCTTATGGGATGCCAAGGCTTGAACCCAGGTCAGCACCATGCAAGGCAAATGCCCTACCCACTGTGCTATCACTCCAGCCCTCCCAAAACCTTCCGACTTAACTGGATTAGCTCATTTCTAGTCTCATCTCTTTTGTCTCATTGCTACTACAACACAAACTTTCGGGTTGCCACATTAATGAAAACGTTTAATGACACCCCGTTCCCATAGGGAGACATTAATCTTGGAAAGGCCCAGGCTGTCTCTGACCTCTGGCCTGCATCTCTCGTTTGAGCCAGTGTCTAGAATGAGACACTGACTCCCCACACAGCTCTTCTGTACACCAGTGCTGCTGCAGGCCTGGACATTGCCTCTGGTGCAGCCGTCTTCCGCCGGGGAATCACCTCCTGCACTCTCAAAGTGAGAGCCAGCCCGGCTGCCTCTACGCGCTCCTGGCACATTGGCCAGCTCAGGCATTTTCTTTGTTTTTTACCCCTGATTCCTGTGTGACTTCTAGTAGGACACTTGTTTGCTCTTTATTTGTGTACTTACCACAACCTTAGTCCTGCCTGGCTGGTGGAAAATGGAGGTGAGAAATAAGGAAGCAAGACTAATCCCCATTGAGTATCAAACTGTGAACCAAGACTAATCCCCAGTGAGTGTCAGCCTGTGAACATACTTTTTTTTGTTTGTTTTTGTGTCACACTGGCGATGCTCAGGGGTTACTCCTGGCTCTGCACTCAGGAATTACTCCTGGCAGTGCTCGGGGGACCATATGGGATGCCAGGGATTGAATCCAGGTTGGCCGTGTGCAAGGCAAGTGCAGCCCCACTTTCCCTCTCTTTTTAAGCAAGTTTTAAAATTGAGATTCTGTGGTCTACAATGCTACTAATAATAGTTTCTCATGGAATAATCCCAATGCCACACCCATCCTTTTGCCTCTCTTTTTTGCAGTTTAGAAAAATAAAACAATGTCCATGGAGAATGGGCATTTAGGGGGGGGATGCCCAGGCAGAAATTGGCAGCCAGGCACAACAATTCTGCAACACGGCTAGTTAAATAAAGATACACATCCTAGAGAGGGTTGACCCAGGAGCAGTGGGATGGGCTCTTGCTCAGACCTGCAGGAGAGGAAGGGTGATACATACAGTCTGCATGCGATAAGACGCCTTCACGTTCTAGAATGGGAGACAGGACTTCACAATAAGGCCCTTTGCAGCTAGCAGATCTTCCCTTCACTGGGCAAACCCCTGTTATTCATGCCATACAAAACCACCTGTGGTTGGAAGCTTTGGCATCCATCGGGCTGGAGTTACTGTTCTCACACAGCTATTGCCAATGGTTGGTGCTGCACCAGGCCTGTGGGAAATCCAGTTAATGCATGTGTACTGGAAGATAAGGACGTTCTTAAGCCTAGGGAACTAAGTAATGCCATTCTAGAATGAACGCTTTCTCCTCTCGTTTGGATGGTTCTGTACCCTGTAGATGGTTTCACTGATCAGTGATTCGTCCTCGCATGGCCAGAAAGGGTCAGCGTGCCATTGAATTTGCCTTGTGTTTTTTTTTCTCAAAAAGGTTTTATTCTTTCCCTTTGTATGATCAAAAGTAGGGGAGGCTGTACCTGTAGTATTCGTCTCCCCCGAAGAAGAGGGTCTTCTGTGTGTCCTTGATGTAGACGGCGGCGTCTATTCGCTGCACGTACCTCGGGAACCCGAAGTCATAGATAGTCCGGGGACCCTGCATTTGGAATCCTCTTGTTATCCAGTAATGGGGGGCCTGAAAATAGAAACTGAAATTTGTGAAAACTCATACAAGATGGTGATGCGCTTCACTCAGAGGATTCTATACTCAACAGGAATGATAAACTCCTGATCAAGTCAATGAAAGACTTAACACTTGTTTTGGATGTCTCCTTTGTGGCAAACCTTTGTGATGCTTTAAGACAGGAATATTATTGAGTTGCTATGTCTTAAATGTAACACATGAAAATGTTTTCATGATACCTCATTTCAGTCTTGTATCTATGACAAAGTGGGCAAGTAACATGAAAATTCTATATATTTTTTTTTTTTATTTTTGGGTCACACCCAGCGATGCTAGGGGTTACTCCTGGCTCTGCACTCAGGAATTACTCCTGGCGGTGCTCGGGGACCATATGAGATGCTGGGGATCAAACTCAGGCCGGCACAGGCCAGCCTCGTGCAAGGCAACCGCCCTACCTGCTGGGCTATCGCCTCCAGCCCCTAAAATTCTATATTCTTATATAAATTAGTCCAAGCCCTTTTTTTAGAGGGGGTGTGGGGCGGGGGAGGCACACCTGACAGTGTTCAGGGCTTACTCCCTGCTCTGGTCTCAGGGATCACTCCTGGTGGGGCTCGGGGACCATGTGCGGTGCTGGGATTGAACCCAAGTTGACCATGTGTAAGGCAATTACCTCATGCACTGTACTATCTCTCCGGCCCCTAGACCAAGCCTTTAATAAGCTAAAGCTTCTAAGTCTATATAAGCTAAAACTGGCGGTTAATAATTACAGGGTATCTCCTACCAGCCAAATAAGAATGTAGCCAGTCTCACGTCTTCAGGGTTGATAATACTATAATCATTATGCACAGGAAGAAATGAAGGCCCAGAGCACTCAGATAACTTTCCAGAGTACCTCAAATAGCAATGGGATGGAGCAGAGACTGTGTCCCCCTTCAGCCACCGGAGTCCTTCTGTTCCAGTGCTCATGAGCACTGCACAGCAGCAGTGGATTCTGGTTGGGTCAAATTCATTGGAGCCCTTCAGTAGAGATGCTGCAGGGTTCTGAGCAGAAGTCCTGGTGGGCAGGGGCCAGATTTCCAGGCCCCTGGGCTCTGTCACTTAGCATGGTGACTCACTATGCTACAGACTTGTCATAATATGGTAGGTTATATTATACATGAGAAGAATAATCCTTACTATATGATTTTATATATTATATAGTAAAGATTATTATATATTGAGATATTACTGGTATCTGCTCGAGTAAACTGATGATCTACGGAAAGTCAAGTGATCAAGTGATATAATTATATATAGCATGTAATGATGTATATAGTATATATTATATAATTATTTATAGTACATATGATATATACTAGATATACTATAATGTATACTTATATACCATATAATGTTGTATAATATATTGTATACTATAAATTAATAATTTAATTATATGATACACATTATAAATAATATAGATATAATTAAATATATAATTATTATACATACAATTATATATAAGTAATATATAATTATATATACTATATATAGATATATAGCATATATACTATATACTATAAATACCAGTAACAATTATAGACCTCATTCCCATGACCTGATGCAATGGTTTGAGGCTCTTTTATGTTCCTGGAGCAAGCAGATGCCCTTGGGCTCTACTGGCATGAGACAGGACATAAGGAGATGTTACTGGTGCCCGCTCGAGCAAATCGATAATGAACGGGAAGACAGTGATACAGTGAATATAGTATAATATAATATAATATAATATGATATGATATGATATGATATGATATGATATAATATAATATAATATAATTTATCACTGTATCACTGTATCACTGTATCACTGTCTTCCCATTGTTCATTGATTTGCTTGAGTGGGCACTAGTAACATCTTCCATAAGTCCTGTCATGAGCAAGTATAACCCAAGGGTATCTGTTTGCTCCAGGGACAGGAAGAACCTTAAACCATTCTTCAGGTCATGGAACTGAGGTCCATAATTGTTACTAGTTTTTGGCATAACAAGTATAATATATACGTATGATATGATATGATATGATATAATACAATACAATATAAATATAATAAGATAAATATAATATGGTAAATGTAATGTAATATAATGTAATATAATGTAATGTAATATTAGTTCCTGTAATACGAGGTCAGTTCATTCCTGTCCAGCAGGAGGAGTGACACAAGTGCAGATCCAGGTGCCTGGGCAGATGCTGTCAGCACTGCGAGTCGGGTCACACTGGCACAGCTACTGGCGCTGCCCGCCCCACCCCGCAGGTACCTTTGAAGAAGTAGGCGGTGCCCCGCTCAGCCACCCCTCATAGGCTGCATCCACGTTGGACATCAGCTGGGGAAAGAGCTCGTGATGGTGCTGGGCGGATCCCTGCCGCACGTGAACCTGCCGCCGCCAGAAAATCCTATCGGGCAAGTAAGTCCAAGAGAAATCGGTCAGGGCTGGTTCAGAGCCCAACCTGAACATGGATGGAAATGGGCTGCAGGTCACCCTGCAGGGACCGCTTTGAATGCCCCTTACGCTTGCCTATTTCTAAAAAGAACATAGTTTTTCGGTTTAAGGAATCAGCTTTCCCCCTTCCTCTTAGTCTGTGCACTCCCATTCATTTAATTAAAGTCATTCAAAACATGAAGGGATAAAGCGTGGAAATAATGGTAGTGACACATCCATCTTTGGACCTCCCTAAGGATCCCTGGATACAAATTTTCCTTACCACTCTGATCTTTTATTCTAGTTTTGTTTTTGCCACACCCAGCACTGCATGGCTTACTCCTGGCTCTGTGCTCAGGGATCACTCCTGGTGGGGCTCAGTGGACCATATGGGGTGCTGGGGATTTAACCCAGGTCAGCTGGGTGCAAGGTTCCCTACCTGCTCTATTATCTCTCCAGCCCCCCCGTTCTGATCTTTTAAAAATGAAGATCTCAAAAAGGTAAATATGACCCAGTAAACATTATGAATATCATATAAATGAACTGAAACTGGCTGGGAGATGCTAATTGTTTCCAGGGAGAATAGCTGAAACACTAGCAATGATAATTTTCATGTGGCCATTCCTTTTGGGTCACTGGTCAGCAGACTAATGTCTGAGACACAAACAGATGGGTGACCACTAGACTATATCCACATAGATGGGTGACCTCTAGCCTATATCCTCATCACTTGAAAGTATTTTTTGTCCTTGATGGCTAGTTAGAAATCTGGCACACGTAGTTAACTTGAGGTTTAGCATCACATTTATCCCATATCCAATATTATTTTTTGCCAAATCACAGCCTCATACATGTACTGGTGGAAGTACTGATGCAGATGTGGTGTGTTTGAATCTTGTCTTTGAAGAACCTCTGCATCCATTTGAACACCCAAAGTTGGGATGAATTTTCTTTCATGTTAAAATCATAAAATGGGGCCGGAGCGATAGTCCAGCGAGTAGGGCGTTTGCCTTGCATGCAGCCGGCCCATGCCGGCCCGAGTTCGATTCCTAGCAACCCATATGGTCCCCGAGCACCACCAGGAGTAATTCCTGAGTGCAGAGCCAGGAGTAACCCCCTGAGCATCGCCGGGTGTGACCCAAAAAGCAAAAAAAAAAATCATAAAATGGGGGCCAGAGCAATAGCACAGCAGGGAGGGCATTTGCCTTGAACACGCAGCTGACCCAGGTTCAATCGCAAGCATCCCATATGGTCCCTTGAGCAACACCAGGAGTAATTCCTAAGTGTAGAACCAGAAGTAACCTCTGAGCATTGCTGGGTGTGACCCCAAAGAGCAAATAAATAATGACTCGAGGGAAAAAACTAAACCCTATCTTTTATTTTAGCTTAAGTAGCCAAATAAGGACCTTGATGTTCTTTCTGATTCAGTATGAGAGGTGATACAGTATGGGGATGGTAGCAAGCCAAACTGGAGCATATGTTACCTGACGGAGACCCAGGGTTGATTGCCAGCACCAAAGGGTTCTCATGCACCACCAGGGTTCACCAGGAGTGAACCGTGAGCTTGGATTAGCTACTGAGCAGTGCCTAGTGTGACCTCCTACCCCAGACCCTCAGAAACAACCCCCAAACCAAAAATCAAAAATGCGCCTTTCCAACTTCTTATATATAGACTCTTAAGATCCTTTGGACATAAGAGTGGGTTCAGAGTGCTGTGGATGCCCTGAAGACTAGAATTACTTGTTCTAAACCCACCACGCATGTGCGCCCTGGGGCTTCTCAAACCTTTTCCCACTGGTGACTCCTTCCCACCTGAGAAAAATGGCTCATGGACTGGCACTGCCAGAAACACCCTGGATTCATTACTTGGTTGACTTGAATTCATTATTGGTCGTTGCATATTCAGAAACCTTTTTAGCACTGCTCATTTTTTTGTGACCCCCTAAATTCAGGTTTGCGGTCCCATATGGATAGTGATGAATTGTGATTCAGTTTAGGAAGTCAGGTCTCAGGGGAACTTGGTGATGACTGGTCAGAGTATGGTTGTCTCGACTGAGGGTGGGCAGGCTTACTGGAGCCTAATGAAACATTAACTATCCTGCAATGCACAGGAAATGCCAATGCAATAAGGACTTATCTTGATCAGAATAGCAGTAGTGCCAAGATTCAGGAACTTTGTGATGGCTTCTATAGGCTGAATATAAGGTGCAAATAAACACAATCCAACACTTAAATGAAGCGTCACAATTTCCCAAGAAATAATGAACATTCACACTACACTGAAGAAGAAAAGTTATCTCATGTCAGGAAGCAACAAGATAGATGCCCAAAAGTGGTGTATTTTTTTTTTGGTCACACCCAGTGATGCTCAGGGGTTACTTCTGGCTCTACAGTCAGGAATTACTCCTGGCAGTGCTCCAGGGACCATATGGGATGCCAGGGATCGACCCCAGTTGGCTGTGTGCAAGGCAAATGCCCTACCCACTGTACTATTATCGCTCTGGCCCAGAGTTTTAATCTTGGAGTTTAGATTATGATAACAAAAGGACAATGGACAAATAAGGTAGAACAAATATCCTCCTAGTAAATCTATAAATGCATTTAAAATAATAAAAAAAATCTGGAGGCTAGATCCGAGGCTGCGCAGGCACACGGTGGCTCTGCCGCGGTTTAATCTTTTGACTCAATGTATTTTAGCACCAGGTCCTTTCAGGATCTTTCTCCTTTCAGGATCTTTCTCCTTTCAGGATCTTTCTCACTTGTATACTTCAACAATTATTCTATTTGCATCAAACTGAAGAGGTTATGGGGAATGAGGAATTATGATGTATGTCCCACTAGAACTCACTATTAAATAATAAGATAGATACATACATCATTATTGGTATCCATAGGACAAGCCATAAAGTGTAATAGAAGAGAGATTGGGAAATACAGGGCATAGACAAAGAGATAGTTAAGTAAAATGTACCTGCAATGGGGGCAGGCAGGGTTTGGGTGGGCATGTTTGGGAATTGGGTGGTGGGAATTGGCACTGGTGGAGGGATGGATTCTGGAACACTGTATTGTAGAGACCCAATTATGAACATCCTTGTAATTCTATATATCACATGGTATAATAGGGATTGGGGAAGATGAAGGAGAGACGGAGAGAGACAGAGAGAAAGGGAGCGAAGGAAGAAATGCCTGCTCTGGAGCTGGGAGAGGGGGAATGTGAGGACATTGGTGGTGGGAATGGGGCACTGGTGAAGGGATGGGTGCTGGAACAATATATGCCTGAGACCCTATTATGAACATCTTTGTAATGTTGTTCTCATGGTGGTATAATAAAACATTTTAAAAAAACCCTGGAGGCTAAGGATAGCTTAAGCTACCTCCAGCTCAGCAGTGTGAGGCCTGGATTCCACCACTGGAGCGCACATATACCCCCACTGTGTCACTCAGAGTTCACCTTGTGACCATTGACCCTCACACCATGGGGGTAACCCCCTATTTAAAGAAATCTATGAACCTGTTGGAAAAGAATAGGTTCAGAATGTTTCTGACCAGACAATGGAAATAGATAAGCGGATTGTCAGTGCTTTGTGATGTGATCTGATAAGGAGAGCAAACAAGGGAGCTTGCAGACACTTAGAGCCCTGCTGTCAGATATTCACCCACAGGCTTTATCTTTATCTTACTAGACTGGAGCCCACCATGTCTCCCGGAGTCAGGACCTCCCCCACACCTCCCAATAAGTATTTAGATACCCCCACCAGATAAATGATTCCCAGAGGATTGATTGAGTGAAACAACTTATTTGATCATTGATTTTTTAAATTCTCTGAAATTTCCACTCCCTTTTACTAAAGAACGGGAAATGATGACTGAGTTTCAGTGAGGTCACTGTTAACCTTCACATGGCCTCTTGCAGCTCTTTGCCAACTCCGTGGTGTGGGCCAGGCCATGGTAGTTTCGATCCTCGGATGTAGCTAGTCCCAGGTATGCTGAGGGAATTGACCTGGCCTCCTTTTGCTGAGTCTTTGGCTTTTCTTTGGTTTTACCCAGCTGCTCAGCCCCCTCCTGCCTAAGCTGACTTGGTCTTTCCTTCCCAGGAAATACTTCCCTGTCTACTTGTTGGACTATTGAGCACTTTAGTGTGAGTCAAGAGAGCACTTTCATTTTTCTGCCACCTCCCACCCCTCATTCTCTTTTCTTAGTCACCTTGCTTGCTAAGGTCCGATGGGAAGGTGTCTTTCTTTCTGACGCTCTCAAGAACTGCTTGTCTTCCCTGAGATGGAGTCATGGGTACGGGAGAGGAAACTTGGCACGCTTTGAAGCCCGTTTTGTCATGGAATGGGTGACCTTGTGGGAGTCATTTAAGTTTCCGAGGCTCAGTTTCCTTCTGTCAGTTCAGAAAAAGAGCAGGAATGTCTGTGCCAATATTTCACAGGCGTATCAGTTGAGATAGCACAGATGAAGGCACTTTTAGATACTGGGGGATATTTTTTTTCTTCTTCTGAAATATTATTTGGAGACACTTAAACAAGACAGGCTATTTCTCTGACCCCATAAGCATTTTGTTTTGTTTGTTTTTTTTTGGGGGTCATACCCAGGATGCTCAGGACCTACTCCTGGCTTAGTGCTCAGAGATGACCACTGGCAGGGCCTGGGGAATCATACGTGGTGCCAGGGATGGAACCTGGATTGACTGCATGCAAGGCAAGTGCCCTGCCCTCGGTACTATCACTCCTGCCCTATTATTTCCTAAATTAAATGTTTTCCATTACATAGGTTTTCTACAGTGTCTGGACAAGAGTCTCTGGACTGAGAAATCTGGGCAAGGATGCATGGATGGTGAGATCTAAACTTCAATGCCCAGATTTCCATTTTTGTTGTTGCTGGAGATAGAGCCCAGGGCCTCAAACATGAGGTGTGTGATTTCTATCACTGGGTCACATTCCAGGCCTTAGATTACTTGTTTATAAAATGAAGAACTTGAGGCCAGAGTGATAGCATAGTGGGGAAGGCATTTGCCTTGCACACGTCCAACCCAGGTTTAATCCTTAGCATCCCCTCTGGTCCCCGGGCACCAACAGGACTAATCTCTGAGTGCAGAGGCAGAGGTGATGCCTGAGCGTCACTAGGTGTGACCCCAAAAGCCAAAACAAAACAAATAAACAAATGAAGGATTTGAACATTACTGACCTCTATGCTTACTCCCTTTGAAAAAATGCTATTATTTTTTAAGGTCTATCGTTGATTGTGATACCCCAGAGATAGGCAAATACAATTTTGGTATGATGGCAATTCTAGCTCTTTCCTTCTTTTCCTTAAGTGCCTAAGGAAATCTCAAGTCATCTTAATATTTTGGATATTTTTTGTTTGTTTTTTTTGGCCACAACCCAGCTTGCTCATAGCTTGCTTTGGCTCTGCACTTAGGGATCACTCCAGGTGGGGCATTAAGGGACCATCTGTGGTTCTGGGCATTAAAACCAAGTTGGCTGCATGTAAGGTAAGCACCCTACCTGCTACCTGCTGTGCTATTGTTCCAGCCTGGTAATTGGGATCTTTTATATGTGAAGTAAATATTTATGAACGATTTAACTTTCAACTTAAGTTCATTTCTCTTCAAAGAGAACAACAGAATGTGTGACTAAACCTCACACACTCAGGAGGTTGGTGACAATGTCAAGGTGACTTATAAAAGTACAGCATTCCATTTCACTTTGGAAACAATTCATGTGGTTATTATAGCCACAGCTTGAAATGTCTATCAATAGATTATTGTTAGTGATGGGGAATTCCAGGCTGGTGGGTGGCAGGGAACAGATAGGGAGCTCTTTCATAATAACCCCCAGGTTGCCGTGAGACTGAGCCTCAAAAGAATTCTTTTGTTTCTGGTCAAGACTTCCCAAGTGCCTTGGGCCTTTCCTGACAGCCAGTATGGAATGAGAGCTAGAATTCCCTGGGATTGTTGCTCTGGGGCCACAGCAGGGGAAGTGTCCAGGGTGCGAGCACAGGATATCAGTGGTGTGGGAGTGAGCCCTGGCTCCACCCGTCACCAGCGATGCGTGTTCCGGAAAATGTCGCTCCTCCTGCAGCAGGGAAGGCACTTGCCTTACACGTGGCCAACCTGGGTTCAGTTGGAACCCAGCACCCCATATGGTCCCCTGAACCCCTCCAGGAGGGATCCCTGAGTGCAGGGCCAGCAGCAAGCCCCCGCCACTGTCAGGTATGAGCCCCATCAGATAATTCTTCACTCAAAGAATCATTCAACTTTTCTAAAGAAGCCCCAAAGAAAACTGTCTAAGGTAATATAAAAAGTCAAGCCTTGAGGTATCATAAGGAGCTCTAGTCGTGGCTAAGATAATCATTACTATTCTCTCGTTCTGTGCTGGCAGGGAAGTTACAAGTCCTGAGAAAGAGTGGTTTGGGCAGAGTGAGACTCCGGAATATCCTCCAGTCTAATTACCCATCTGGCATAGATCCAATCAGATAGCCAACCAAATGACCAGCCACCCATCTGCCCAGGCGGCTCTCTCAGGCTAAACCTCATGACTGAATACCTGTTGAGATATTCACATGCTCTACACGACACGACACGACACGACACTCCACTCCACTCAATACTGCACACTCTCACTAGGTGAAAAGAACACGGCAGGAGGTGGACCAGCCGCTCGATAAACCTGGGCTGGAGCCATAACTCAGCCCCCTCAGTATGTCCTTTGGCCTCCTCAAAGCAGCTTGTCCTCTTTGGGCCTTTTCCTGTCACTATAAACTGGGGCTTCTCTTTTCTACTTCACAGTGGAAAGTGTTGGAAGAAACACAGTGAATGAGAGGAAAACACAGTACAGTGCCGGGGACACACAGATGTACCCGACCCTGGGACTCTGGCCCCCGCCCGCATCTTCTCCTGGGACACAGAAGTGCTCCCGATTCCGTGACTCTTCCCCCTCCTCCCCACCACATCTTTCCCTGATACACAGCCGGGGGTCCCAACCCTGTGACTCCATGGCTCCATCAGGCAGCAATAGGAACCTCTAACCCTTAGGCCTCCGGGGGCTCCTGGTGGCCCCGTTTGCACTTACCGGTCCCTGAAGAACAGCAACTCCTTCCCCAGCATAGTCACAGCATCGAAGGATGAGGTGGAATCACACAGGTCGGGGTGGTGAGGTGGGTAGTGAGGTGAGGTGGGTTTTCCCGGGAATGTTTTCCGAGGTCCTAGGAAGAGAAACGGTGAGAATAGACCCAGGAGTCTAGAGTCTCTGGCTGTGCAAGGAAGACAGACCTGGGTTTCGATCTGTTTGTCAGTTTATTCACTGAGTCGTGTAATCAGAGCAAACAATCTGCGCTCCGCTGGCCTCAGCGATGTTAGCACCCACCTTAGGAAGTTCTTATAAGATTAAATGATTTCTGAAAAAGCATTTATTTTACAATTACATTGAACTAATTTGATACCTGCTGGTACTGTAAATGCATTTTAGAATTCATGGGGATCCAATACGAGCTTGGTGCCTAATCCTACCGCACTGAGTATTTCAAGGTGGCTCAGAGTAAATCTTAGCCCTGGGCAGAGAAAGAGAGCAAAGGTTAACCTGCTTGTCTGGAGGCTGGTGTCTCTGCAACATCACCTCTGATTCCCTGAGCAAAGAGCCAGGAGTAAGCCAAGAATAAGCTGGGTGTGGCCCTCAAAACTACCCCCCCGAAAAACCTCAACCATTTTCTGTCTTTGTATGATCACATAATGGCAACTAGAATTATTCTGATCAGTTTCACTGTGTTGTACATCTGAAACTAATATAATGTTTTTAGTGGTCAATTATAACCCAATTTTAAAAGGTATAAAAGTAGTTTCCACTGTTTCTCACTCTGTGTCCATTTCTGGGTGTTACTGGGCCTTTCTAGGAGCCCAGGAAGGACTCTGAGATCGTGTGGCCTTGCTGGAACATGCGTTGAGACTTGCCATTTCAAAGCAAATCCTTGTGGGTGGATCCACTAGGACCTGCTCCCTGGAAGAAGGCAGAGAGAGTTGGATCTTCCTCTGTCCTGGGGACTGTCCACTAGCTACAGACAGCAAGTGGTCTGCCCCGACAGTCCCCTCCTCTTGATTAAGCCACCAGTGGTCAGGGTCAGAGAAGGGCCACTGGGGTTGAGAGATGGTGAGCCCAGGGCTGGAGTAAGGCTGGCTGAGGGTGAGGCTTAGGGGGAAATCAGAAATGGGAAAATGGCCCCTCATAGGCGAATTCCCTTGCTGGGATCTGTAGTAGGTGCTGAGCACTCTAGGGCGGGCGGGGGTATGGTCTGCATGACCAAGGACAACAACATGGTTTCACATTGCATCCACCAGTCAAGAATGACCGGAGAAAATTGAGGCTTCCAGGCACGAGAGACCTTGGGTGTCAGTATGAGGAGTCTCCTGGCGCAGACTAGAGTGGGGAGGAAGGTGCTGCTCAACTTGGTCTTGCTCCTTCTTGGCCCACTGGAACGGTTTCTAATGGGATCTGGGTTCCCTGGACCCCTCAGAGAAAGTTTATAAAACATATAAACAGATACATTGCCAGCATTTTTTCTTATCTCTCACAGTAGGACAGCACCTTCCTGCTCTCTGAAGTGAAGGAGCTGCCTGAACACTCCTCAGGATACTATTTATGTCCCACATAACGGGAAATCTGACTGCAGAATTGTATGCCCACTTCTGAGCAGTTGATGGACAGGCTGATGCATGGAGAGTGGGGTTGGTTGGACCATCTGGACTCCCCGGGTCCTTCTGTAGGCTGAGAGGATGGGAAGAAACTCTGAAAAGATCGGGCTCAGCGACCAGGCTTTGAAACTTAAAGGGAAAAATCACTTTTCCTTTTTCCCATTAAACAAGAATTTCTAAGGTCTAAGGATTTCTAAGATTTCTTCTGATTAATGTATTTGTTTTTCTGTAAAAAAAATTAGGTACAGATTTTCTAATAGTCCTTTATGATATTTGAGTGAACGCTAATGCTTGAGATAAATTGGGATTCTCTTTCAATATGTAATGCCTTTGTGCCTTGACTTTTTTAGCTATTGAATGAAGAAAACATGTGGAGCACCCAAGGGCGGTCTGCGAGGACTCATGTGAAAGGTCCCTGTAAAGTGCACACTGTGTGAAGGACCGAATGATGGAGTGTTCTTGTCACCTCGTCACTGGTGTTTCTAGGAGGAGAGGGTGACTCACCTGCAGATGACTAAGCACTGTGATTCCATTAAAGAGACAAACAGATGATTTTCAGGGTCAATATGCCTTGGAGAAAAGAT
>JAJIBD010014316.1:0-32478 GCA_021461705.1 Cryptotis parvus
CCCCATTGTGTGATGACTGTGGCTGTGGACATTGTCCCAAGAGAATAGTTGCCAAAGAAGGTTCAGAGCTTGCCATTTCCTGTAGAAGTTGTGACGCTGGGGGCTGACTCCAGCCCTGCCTGAGCCCTCACCTTCTCTAAGGCTTGCCTCGGGTTTCATGCCAGCTCCTGGAAGGACACTGGCTAAGCCGTGCCTGGGTGTGAGCTGTTTCTCTGTGTATGGAAGCTCCTCTGGGCTGGCTGTTTCCAGGCGGGGCTGTGCAGCCAAAGTGACCATGGTGGCTGCAAGCTGGCCAATCAGGGCTGTGCCCAGGCACCGCATATGAGCCAGTTCCCCTGCCCGGCCTCTGCTGTGAAGGATGTCCCATAGAAGGAAGTCTGGGCTGGTTGGCTACATGTCTCCTCTCTTGGGGTGCTCCTAGTGGCAACTCCAAGGTCTACTGCAAGCTCCTCCAGGGTCCTTACAGAGATGAAAAAGGACTTTGCTGTGACCAAGTTCACGGGTGCCTCTTTTGACATGAACCCTGTTCTTGCAGCCATCACGGGACCAGAGAAGGCCTGACATATGTGAACCAGAACCTAACAGAGCTGAAAGAGTCCACCAGACGACTCAGCAACCACCTGAGTCAGGTCAGAAGCAACCTGCAGCAAACCCTCAACCGCCCCGACTGCACCGCTCAAGTCAGTTGTGAAAACATTCGATTGTCTCTAAGTGACCTGGATGACAACAACAGCGTGGCCCAGGTGCGCATGGCCGCCTGGCTCTGGGGCCAGGCCGTGGGGCCAGCGGGGCAGGTGTAGGTGTGGGGCCCTCCCTCCAGGGCACTGCTTCCTTCCTTCCTTCTTTTCTTTCCTTTCCATTTTTGGGGGCCCACCCAGAGGTGTTGAGGGTTTACTCCTGACTCTGTGCTCAGGGACTCACTCATGAGTGGTGCTCACAGAACCCTGCAGGAAGTCGGGGATCAAAACCAAGGCAGCTGAGTCCAAGACAGGTGTCCTCCCTACTGTAGGTGTCCTCCCTACTGCACTACCTCCAGCCCCAGAGCACATGCTGACCCCAATAGTTTTGGTATTGGAGCTCCTAACTTCCTACTTAACCAAACTTGATATAACTACCACATGGTGCTCCAGACCAAGGCATGCCTGTCCCACCATCTGTCCTACACACCTGTCCTCAGGCCTGTTTCACCATCTGTCCTACAGGCCTGTCTCGCCATCTGTCCTTCAGCCTGTTTCACACTCTATCTTACACGCCTGTCCCACCATCTGTCCTACATGCCAGTCCACTATCTGTCCTGCATGCCTGTCCACCATCTGTCCTATAGGCTGTCCTCACAGCCTATCCCACCCCTCTCTCCTACACACCTGTCCCACCGTCCTGTCCTATGGCCTGTCCACCATCTGTCCTACAGGCCTGTCCCACTGTCTGTTCTACAGCCTGCCCCACCATGCTACATGCTCAAATTTTGCCCGTTTTTCCAAAACCTGCTCTTTCTGGCAGAGAGACAGTATAGGAGGTAAGGTGCTGGCCTCACATGTGACAGGCCCCAGATTAATTCCTGGCACCATATATGGTCCCTCCAGCATCACCAGGGGTCACTGCTGAGCTCAACCAGGAATAGCCCCTGAGCGCCTCTTCGTGTGCCCTGCTTTCCATCCACCCACCCAATAAGTAACAAAAGCTGCTCCTTACAACCATCTTGGTCTTTTTTTTCCTGTCCAGGATCGCATAGTCTTAACTTCTCAAGTCTTTTGGCTCCTTAGGTCTAGAACCATTTCTCATTCTTTTTCTTTCATGCCTGACATTCCAGAACACTTTTACATTTATTGTATTGCTTTGATTATCTTCTCTTTGACTTTTTTGATGACTCCCTTCTGGTAAGATTTGCGCTTTGCCTCTTTGTCAGGAGTGTCACCAGTCGGGTAGTTTCCTTCTCTGCACCCCAAGGCAGGAGACCCCTGACCTCTGCCAGGGTCTGGAAAAAGAGAATTTATAAACCTGTGCCCTACCTTGGAAAGATAAGAAGGATTTTAGACTTCTCACAGCTTAACCACTGGGTTACATGTAAATGTGTGTGTGTGTGTTTAATGTCGTTCACAATGTTGTGGACAATATTCTATATCTGAAACTTGTGAGGTCACAAATACCGTAGCTGCATTCCATTTCTTTTCCTCATTTTTAGTCAATTGTAGTCAGAGACCCTCCAACATCTAAAAATGACTTTTAAAGGCTATTTTCCTCAAACAATACTCTGTCATTTGAACCAGGTTTATACCCTATAATAATTTTCAGTAACCACCTTGTCTTTTTTTCCCCCCCCATAAATTTTTTAGCTTCCATCTCTGGATGACGAAGTTGCTAGAATTAACAACGTTGACAGAATCAACTTGTTCAGTCTGGTCAAAAAGGTATGTTTTGTTATTTGATGTTTCATTTTTAAAATGGAGTAACTTCATCTTTCATCATTTTAAAAGAGTAACTAATTGAAGGAGGAAATAAGTAACAGCCTTGTTGATTGATTGATTGATTGATTGATTGATTGATTGATTGATTGATTAAATAGCAGTGAAATTCTGGGGGGGGATTGCCAAGAAGTGTGGTAGCTGTGATCTAAGTAATCTAGTTCCTTCCAGTTCAGGTAACATTTTTTGGGCAGGTTGATGCTGATGTGTACCACCAGAGGCTCTTGCTTGAATGTTTAAAAGTGAGCACAAATCATGGCACCAGTGTCCACGTACTAATCATCTGTATCATGCAAAATAACAAGCTGAAACCATAGATTAAAACATACACACACGTGCATGTGCACGTGAGAGAGAGAGAGAGAGAGAGAGAGAGAGAGAGAGAGAGTTTGAATTTGCCTTCCTGTGGGCTCATATTTGCAGAGGTGGGGCCGGTCCCTGTACTGGTTTTAATACAAGATGCTGTACCTCCTGGTCTAGGAGACTGCTCAGGTCCTTGTGCTCATGTAATAGGGCCCTAATCCAGGCCTGCTGTCCTTTTCTCTCTTCTTTATCTAGTAAGTAGGTTACTAAGTGCAAGCTGCTAAGCTTTATCACCTCATAAGACCGTTCCTTGGCCTTTTGACTGGCCCCTTGTTAATAATCCTTAGAGCACTGGTGATCGTCTCGTTGTTTGTTTGCCATTGTTGCGGGGTCACCCTGGTGGTGCTGGGGTGGGTATTTCCACCTTGTTGCTCAGAGCTTGCTCCTGGGATGCTGGGGGACCATGTGCCAACAGGACCTCCCACCTTCAGAGCATGTGCTCTAACTCTTTGAGCTAAGTCCCCAGTGCTACAAACAGCCTTTGTTCCGTTCCCTATAACTAATTATTGTTTGAATGTCATAGCTAGTGTCACCTCCCCAAAGGTAGGGACCACATTGGCCTGTAATACCATGCTTTCACCAGGGGCCATCCATGGTTGGTAGTCACTGGACCATCTCAGAGTGGACTTTGATTCAGAAAGACTGTCCAGCAGGAAAGAGGAAAGAGAGAGAATGATATTCCCCCAACCCTGTTTTTTTCACGTGGGTTAAAAAAAAAAGCACCATCACAATGGACAGTGGTTAGGACATTCGTCTTGTAAACAGCTAACCTGGGTTTGATTCCTGAGTCCCACCAGAAGTAACCCCTCAGCACAGAGCTAGAAATCAGCCCTGAGCAACAGCTGAGTGTGGCTCAAAAACAAAAAAAAAAGATGGGAAGGGAAAAATGAGTCATCAAAAATCTGTCAATACTCTTCTGCCAGGGGCCGGAGTGATAGTCTAGCGAGTAGGGGCATTTGCCTTGCACACGGCCGGCCCGTGCCTGCCCAGGTTTGATCCCCGGCATCCCATATGGTCCCCTGAGCACCGCCAGGAGTAATCCTGAGTGCAGAGCCAGGAGTAATCCCCTGAGCATCGCCGGGTGTGACCCCCCAAAAAAAAATACTCTTCTGCCAATACACACCAAGCAAACACCCTGCCTGAAATGAGAATCTGGACTCTCTTGGCATTCATTTTCTGACGTTGCCAATTGTGGAAGAAAAGAATTGGACTCAGAAACCGTGGGGCTCTTTCCAGCTCTCAGTCCTGTAGATGCGAATCCTCCACAAGAGCAAATGCAGATAATGTAAGACTCAGGTACTGAAACCACCTGGAAACCACCCCTGTGATGGCTGCTGGGTCACCTTGGCATGGGTGGCCCCAAGGGAAACTAGCCTGGAGTCCTCCTGTGCACGTCCCTGCTTGGATATGACAAAAAGGGGCTCCCTAGACAAGGGGTGACTGATGTTCCACAGAAAATTATTTCTCACTTCTGCCAGTGGCCACAAGTCTGAGATGAGGGTGACTGTGGGAGGAGAATTCACATTCTCATTCCGCCACATGTGGGGGTCCCTCTCTGGCATGGGCGGCATAAACGGCACCAATCCCATTTGCAAAGGCTTGGACATTCATCTTGGACACGAAGTGACACCATCACTTAGTGTCGGGGTTTAGGCCACAGCCTCTGAGCCTACGGGAGATTCCATCCTTCTGTCCTCGGCAGGTCATGGCCGGCGTGCCCAGGCCCGAGGCTGCTCACAGCAGCAGTTTAGAGACACACCAGAACCCTTCCCCAGGAAAGGCTGGACGCTTGGTGCTGTGGCAACAATGCCACTGTCCTGTCCAGGATCTAAGTTGGAATGGCTCCTTTGTGGGGGTCCACACCCAGCAGTGCTCACGACTTACTCCTGGCTCTACACTCACGATCACTCCTGTGGGGACTCAGGATACAGGAGATAGAACCCAGGTTGGCTGTGTGCGAGGCAAAACACTTTTACACAATGCACTACCGCTCCAGTCCCCACTCCTGGCTTTTGTGCTCAGGGTCTGTGTGGTGGTGCTTACTTAAGGGAACCTATGGTAGCTAAGATTTGCTATCTCTCAGACCCTGGATGATTTATTTCTGTTTGTTTATTTATTTTTTTTTCTTTTTGGGGTCACACCCGGCAATGCTCAGGGGTTTCTCCTGGCTCTGCACTCAGGAATTACTCCTGGCAGTGCTTGGGGGACCATATGGGATGCCGGGGATTGAACCCAGGTCAGCATGGGCCAGCCGCTTGCAAGGCAAACACCCTACCCACTGGGCTATCGCCCGCCCGATTTATTTCTGTTTGAATTCATGATATTTTGTTCCTCTATGAGCTAAATCTTAGGACATTCTGAGACCCAGAACCCCAATTTTATTTATCATTATGCTGGAAATTAGTCTTTTTTTTTTTTTAGGGGGCAAGCACCACCAGGAGTAATTCCTGAGTGTAGAGTCAGGAGTAAACCTTGAACATTGCTGGGTGTGATTCCCCCATCCAAAAAAGGGTATACCACCTACACAGCAGAGCCTGGCAAGCTACCCGTGTTTTATTTACTTGTTATGCCAAAAACTAGTAACAATTATGGACCTCAATTCCATGACCTGAAGAATGGTTTCGGGCTCCTCCTCTCCCTGGAGCAAGCAGATGTCCTTGGGTTACACTTGCTTGTGACAGGACTTATGGAGATGTTACTAGTGCCCACTCGAGCAAATTGATGAACAATGGGAAGACAGTGATACAGTGATGCTGGAAATTCATTTTTTATCTGCATTACTTTGTGCCAATGAGGGATTCTGAACCTCAACTTCATAAATGTTTGGGGCTGGGCATTCCTTTGTGGGTGGGCTGTGCTGTGCTTGTGTATTAGACATGTCTCATTCCCTGATCTTCCCTACATAATCCCCATACTATAACCCCCAGAATTGTAACCAACAAAATCTGTCTCCAGATGTTACTAAAGGTCCCCAGGGACAAATTTCTCCCTCCTCAGAAACACGGGTATAAGCACCTATAAACTTTTTGACATGAGCTGAAAGTAAAAACAAAAATAATCTTAAGGTGTTAATATGATCAATGGATACAATCGGAATAAAGTCCTTTCCAAAGGATTGATTTTACTTTTAGACTTCTAACAATGCTGAAAGTGAATGCTCCAGCCTAAAGATGAATGTTTAGGATGAACTTTAATTTTGTTTCTCTTGTACATACCAAGCTGGAAGAAGAGGGGGGAAATGAGAACTAGGGAATTGCTCTTCTGTTTACCTCTTAATTTATTTGGAAATATTTTCCAGGGCAATGCAACCTTTAACGACATACCAGAGATGGTGCAAAATCAAACACAACCTCTCATAGCAGGTGAGACTTGCAGTTTGGGCTAACTCGATACTTCCTTGTCAAGAATTGGTTAGTCGGCACAAAGAAATGTATTGTGAAGAGTTGTGTTTCTTTTCCTTTATGAAATATGTTCTCTTACAGAAACCTTGGAAACTAGACAAGTGTCTCAGAGCTTTTCCACTGTAGCACGTTCTCATATTTAGAAAACAATAATTAGGGCAGGAGAGATACTACAGTGAGTAGGGCACTTGCCTTGCCGACAGCTGCCCTGGATTCAACCCCAGGCATCACCTAGGGTCCTCTAAGCCTGCCAGGAGTGATCCCTGAGAGCAGGGTCAGGAGTGTAAGCCCTGAGCACAGCCAGGCCTGCCCCCCTTCCACAAAAAGAACAAAACAAAGCCAAAATTAACCCATCCTTTGCATGCTTTTTTATTTTTTTTTTTGGGGTCATACTCATCCATGCTCAGGGGTTACTCCTGACTCTGTTCTCCAGAATTACTCCTGGTGGTACTCGGGGGATCATATAGGATGCTGAGGATTGAACTCGGGTTGGCTGTGTACCCAGGTACAGCCCTACCCGCTGTGCTATCACTCCAGTCCCAGCATACTTTTTAACACCCTCCTGCCTGCCTAGAGCTTCATGATGCAGACCTTATGACGAGGGTAAGGCTTCCCGCTGGACGTGTTGTCCTGTTCCAGACATCTGATCAAGAAATAGATTGGAGGGCGAGAGAGCTAGTACAGTGGGCAGAAAACTTGCCTTGCACACACCCGACCTAGGTTTGATTCCTGACACCCTATATGATCCCCTGAGCACCGTCAGAGGTGATTCCCTGAGAGCTGAATCAAAAGTAAGCCCTGAACACCACCAGGTGTGACCTCCAAAACCCAAACAAGAAACAAATGGGCACTTGGAGAGATAAGATGGAGACTTCCTGTTTCCTTATGCTTGCAGTCCCCTGGCTACCGCCAAGAAGGGTGGAGACTTGAGTCCATTTCACTCAGTATTAAAGCCTGTTAAATTTTGTACATTGGGGCCGGAGCAATAGCCCAGCGAGTAGTGCGTTTGCCTTTCACGCGGCCGGCCTATGCCAGCCCGGGTTCAATCCCGGCATCCCATATGATCCCCTGAGCACCGCCAGGAGTAATTCCCTGCATGCAGAGCCAGGAGTAATCCCTGAGCATCGCCGGGTGTGACCCAAAAAAAGCAAAAAAATAAAATTTGTACATTAGTAACAGGCTACACTTCTTTTTTTCTTTTTTTTTTTTTTTTTTTTTTGCTTTTTGGGTCACACCTGGCAATGCTCAGGGGTTTCTCCTGGCTCTGCACTCAGGAATTACTCCTGGCCGTGCTCGGGGACCATATGGGATGCTGGGGGGTCGAACCCGGGCCGGCATGGGCTGGCCATGTGCAAGGCAAACTCCCTACCTGCTGGGCCATCGCTCTGGCCCCCAGGCTACACTTCTAAGGGGGAACATTTTCCATTTCCTGTACACAAGGTTGCTACCATATGTACAATAATTGGTGCAATCAGAGACTAATAGTTTGCTCTATTAGCAAGTTGCTCTATTATAAGTTCTATACAGCCATTTGCTGAGTGTTCCTAGAGCCTGTTCCCCTCCAGGCCACCTGACCAGATGTGCTCCCCCACAAATTCTTGTTGTACCTTTGTGTTTTCAGTCCTGTTCCTCTTTGCCCAGCCTCTAGAAGAGGCTGCTCTTAAGTCCTAACTCTCGTTTTCCTGCTTCAGTCCCAGCTGACATCCAATGGCCATTGCTGGATGCTGGTTTTCTTCCCTTGTGGGGACAGGGTGGAGGGAAAGCAACTGTCAGTTATTATGATCTTAACACTAATTATTTTGAAAGGAAACTATTTATCAAGTTTTTTAAAAATCTCTTTTGGAAGCTTTTTATCTGCCACTGATGCTGATCTAAATGTTTTTCTAGCAAGTCAATGATTTTGCTTGTTAATTTTTGGGGCCACTCCCAGTTTTGTGCTGGGGGTGTGGTTAATCCTAGGTGGAGTTTGATAACTCATGGTAGGGTTTGAGAGATCTTTTTTATTTTTGTTTTTGGGTCACACCCAGTGATGCTCAGGGGTCACTCCTGTCTCTACAGTCAGGAATTATGTATGCCTGGCAGCACTCAGGGGACCATATGGGATGCCAGGGATAAAATCAAGGTTGGCCTCATGCAAGGCAAATGTCCTCCCTGCTGTACTGTTACTCCAGCCCCTGATATAAATGTTTTTAGGCTCTTAAGACGGCTTAGAATTTTAGAAGCCAACTGAGCAGCATCCCAGTTGCAGATCTTGGATAGGGCCCAGAGAGAGCCTGCAGTGGGGACTATTATCTGCACCTAGTAGCAAAGCCTGGGCTTGTTACCAGTAAAAGACTCTCCTGTTTGGGTTCTTTTTTTCATTAAATTACTTTTTTCGGTGATTCTCTTCCATCCATTGGCCAAGAAAATTTAAAGTTGTGTGCTGCAGTTACTTGATTTTTTGTTTTCCTTATGGGGTTCTTTTAACCCACTAAGGCTTTGTTTGAAAAGGCGGGGGCGGGGGACATACTTTTATCATACTGCATATGGCTCTAGATGTCCTGTGTGTTCCCTTTGATTTCATGTGAAAGACGATTGTCCCCCTCTCCTATGCTAGCATGGGAAGGCTATGCTGTCCCCCAGCTCACTAATCTGTTTCCTTTCTTTGTTCCCTCCTGCCAATCCATGCAGCTCTCCTTTGTAAGTGTGGCCAAGGGAGCGGAGTGTCCTGCATGAGCCAGCCATTGCCCTGTCCTCCCCACACCTCTCTCCCCTACCCCACCCCCCATCATCGCCTGAACACAAGCCAGAGTTTTCCCAGGTCTGGGCACGTGCCGCTCCAACGGCTCGGTCAGCCACTGCCCATTTCACACCTTTGCAGAACCTTAGCTCCTGTGTTGGCCACCCCTGGTTACACCTACCCCCCAACCATACAGGCTCACATCAGCAGAGTTCGGGGTGCCAAGTGCTATTGGGACCTCGGGGCAGAGCCTCTGCTCACCCCTCAGCTGTGCGTGCCCATGGCTGTTTGTCACACTCTGGGGACATGTCGAGGTGCAAGCTGAGGATGTAAGAGGCAGGGGATCTTGGAAGGCTCCCTGGAGGCAGCAGCCTGCGGAAGGCTGAGAGGCGGCTCAGACATGGGTAGAGGCCCCAGAAAGGACAAGCCAGGGAGCTGTGTTGTGGGTTAGAAAGCAGGAAGTGCCAGATGACAGACCTGGGCACTCAGCCTAGGAGACAAGGAGTGTAGGCAGAGCACATATCTCAGGATCCCAGCAGTGACCCCGAGGCCCTCCAGGCCAGGAATCTGGGACTTCTGCATATTTGGTCTTGCTCTGAGTCTCTATGAAGTGATGGACTTGAACCCACCCGCCTTCAGGTCTGAGTAAAAGGCCCATAGAAGAAGGGAGTCTCCTCAGTCCCCATGCGGCTGAGTTTTGGACTCTGGAGCCAGCTGTCATACTCTCCAAGCTGGCCGGGAGCCCTGGGATGACCTGTTCAAACAGCTTGCCTTTGTTTTATTTTCCTTCCTTCTTCCTTTCTTTTCTTCTTTCTTCCTTTTCTCTCTTTCTCTCTCTTTTCTTTCTTTCTTTTTTCTTTCTTTCTTTCTTTCTTTCTTTCTTTCTTTCTCTTTTCTTTCTCTTTTCTCTTTCTCTATTTTTTCTTTCTTCCTTTCTCTTTTCTTTCTCTTTCTTCCTTTCCTTTTTCCTTTCTTTTTCTACTTTCTTTCTTTTCTTTTTTCTTACTCTATGCATCTTATCCCTGCTGCTACAGACCCCCCATTTCATGGGTGCAGGGTGTGTGTGTGTGTGTGTGTGTGTGTGTGTGTGCATGCGTGTGTGCATGCGTGCGTGCGTGCATGTGTCTGTGTCTGTGTCTAGGAGATTTTTAGCAGGTCCACATCAAGAGTCCCTGCTGATAAAGCCAACTTCAGGCAGGTGGGTCTGGGGACTTTACTCTGGGTCTTTCTTGGGAGACATTTTCCCAGAAGCTGAAGCTAATCTTCTCTCCTTTCTGAACGATTAGGCTGAATATTCATAATAGCTATTAGACTTCTGAGAAATGATTGGTTTGGAGTGTGTGTGTGTGTGTGTGTATGTGTGTGTGTAAGAGTCAAAGACACAATTTCCACCTCAATTTGTATGAGTGAGATAAGACTTGAATAGAAATGGCTCCTGGGACCACTTGCTCTGAACTGTTCCTGCTCTGAACTGTGTTTCTGAATGTCACTCCTTAGACAGGGGAATATATAGGCTATTCAGTTAATTTCTTTCATGGTTATTTAAGAGTTCCCTAAGCCTCCATTTCCATCCTATTCCCAGTACTCTCTGCAGCAAGGATGTGTAGGCAGGACTTCACCTTCTTGAGCCTCAGCATCGCTGAGTGAGAAGGGACCAAGGATTCCTTCCTCCAGCCAGATCAATGACTCAGAGAGGTGGGCTGTATGCTGGGCACTCACTAGGCCCAAGTTTGATCCCTGGCACCACAAACCCACCTCCCTACCCCCCCATACGGCCCTGGTGCCCCTACAGCAATGCCGGGCTCAAACTCTTGTCAGAAACCACTCCCTCAACGACTGCTGGCAACTCCCCAACTCCTCAACTCTCCCCTACCCAAATCTCTTTCTCAGTGGAATAAATGACATTTATAAAGATTCAGCATTCTTATTTTAGAAACTGAACACTTAGAAAGATGCCAGTTCCACAGGAGGTGCACTGGACATTTTCAAAGTCATCAATGTGCTTCAAAAATGTGACATCAAATCCAGTTTAGGGAAGCTCTTTGTTTATATTGTAATGTTCATTTCTTTCTTAGGAAGTGGCCCATTTCTTTCCTTTAAAGTAAGGAGAAGAATGGGACTGGAGCAATAGACAGAGGGGGAGGACATTTGCCTTCCACACAGCCCACCCTGGCATCCCATATGGTGCCCAGAGCACTGCCAGGAGTAATTCCTGAGGGCAGAGCCAGGAACAACCCCTGAGCATTGCCAGGTGAGAACTCCCATCCCCCACCAATAAAGCAAATACAAACAAAAAATCAAAGTGAAAAGAAGAAAACTCTGGCTTGATAGCAGCCCCAAATTGTTGCCATCAGCGTCCATCACCTGCTGTTTTGTGAAGTAACTGCTTTTCTGCTGGCTTGGGCTCCGTTCATGCTTGTGGTAGAACCTTTGCTTTCTTTTTAGACACACGCATCACCTGGGAAAAACTAAACAACTTTCACTGGGCTTTGGGCTTCTCCTCCAGGTTTAGAAAGGTATAACTAAGGTCTCTTTGTTTTCAGACCTCAAAAAAGAAACTGGATGCTACTGAGTCCAAACTTGACAGTATAAAAGAACAGTTACCTGTTCAGGATTTAGTGTCAACGTTCACGAAGCACATTGACAACTTGGAAAATAGCATTAACCCCTATTTGTCCTCAGTGGGAGAATACGACATGTACAGGTGAGTGTCTTCTTGGTGATGATGGTCAAGAACTGAGATAGAACTCAGGGTTCGGGTAGAACTGAGATAATCACATGTCCCTGAGAACCAGAAATCTCTCATAGAGAACATCCTGGCTCCCTGTGAACCCTCATTTATGTGTACTAAGACATTGGGAGGGGCTGGAGTCATAGCACAGCAGGGAAGGCATTTTGCCTCGCATCAGGCCAACCTAGGTTCAATCCCAAGCATCCCATATGGGTTCCTGGAGCACCACCAAGAGTAATTCCTAAGTGCAGAGCCAGGAGTAGCCCCATGAGCATCGCAGAGTGTGACCCAAAAGACAAAAATGGGGTGGGGAGCCAGGGACCCCCAATCTAATCTATGTGGGTTAGATTTGGATTTGGTCAAACCCAGGCTGGATCCCTGGCACCACATACCTCCCTTGATCCTGACATAGGTGAGGCAGAAGTAGCATTGGCGGGTCTCTGTTCATTCGTGATTCCCAGGTTCTTTGATACTTTCAAGAATGAAAATATTGCATAATAAAAATGCTCAGACTCAAGAATTGTAAAGTAGCAAAGTTTATTGGAAAGTAAAAGAGAAAGGTTTGGGCCTTGTATCACACTGGAAGAGACTGAGGGGCCAGAAGGAGCACCTTCATTCCTTCATTTGGGAACAACACAGTGGGATTGGGGCTCTGAGCCTTCCGGCTCTTTCTGCTCCAGAATCTAGGAGCCCTTTCCAAGTGTGGGCTTGGAAAGGAGTTTAGAAGCCCCTATGACAGCAGCTGGACAAACATCCAGTGGCCCCATATGGGATGCCTTGGATTGAACCCAGGTCGGCCTCATGCAAGGCAAACACCCTCCCTGCTGTGCTATCGCCTCCCATTCGGGGTCAGAGTTTCATGTGGGGAAAGAACAGATGCCTCCTTGCTTCCGTCGCTCCAAAGGGAAGGTGCTAAGCTGGTCCTGAAGAGCAATTGTTCACTAGGAAAGGACTGATGCCGGCACCTTCCTGATTTCCTCTTGCTTTCACCTGTCTCTGCCACAAAACCGCAGCCCACTGCAGTGGAGGCTGTTAACAAAGAAAAGATTGCTCTCAGTGGAATGAAAAGCATTCATGGCAATTTTCTTCAGGAAGGCAAAGTCTTTATATATCATACATCTTATGTATTAGCACTTTCTCTCTTTCTCTCTCTCTCTCTGTTTATGTGTATGTGTCTGATGTACATTTGTGTTTTAAAGTTTGGGGAGAATCTCTTCTGCTGAATGTCCTGCCACTGCTGGAAGTAGTTGCGCATTCCCAGGAAGGCCAGTAAGACTTGACTGAGGGAGGCCCCATTATCCTAAGGTGTCTCAAGGGCTGTAACAAAAAATAAAAGTTTGAGGGACTGGAGTGATAGCACAGCAGGGAGGGTGTTTGCCTTGCACGCAGCTGACCTGGATTTGATTCCGAGCATTCCATATGGTCCCCTGAGAACCACCAGGAGTAAATCCTGAATGTAGAGCCAAGCCCTGAGCATGGCCAAAAAGAAAATAAATAAACAAACAAGTAAATTTTTGTTTGCCTCCTGCAGGCATCAGATTTTAGATGTTCACTATGATTCACTATAATTCTAAACTGTGCAATGTGCTTGCACCACGTAGTGAGTTTCTGCCTCACTGAGGCACCCAGTCCCCAGACCTGCAGTAGTCCTGCAGAGATATTTTGGAGAAAGAGCAGGGAGAGGTTCCTGTTTCATCTTCGCCTGTTGTCCAGTCCTGCTCTCTGCGCATCTCAGCGGCCCTGAGAGCCCTTCTAAGACTTAAGGGGTTTATCGAGAGCCTTGGGGGGTCATTGGAAGAGCCTCCTTCTAAGCTCCCGGGTGGGCTGCAGAGGAGGACAGCAGTAAGGGCAAGACTACTGAATGAGAGCACGGCAATGCCATGACAGAAACCAAGGTCTTAGGTTGGCTGACTGGGAGGGCTGGGAGAGGGAAAGAATTTCCAGTGACAGCATCTGCCTCCGAATAGCCAACTGGAGGGTCTGATCCCTGATTGCCAGCTCTTCCCTCCCTGCGGTGAAAGCCCCAGGCTGAGCTGTTGTACGTGCTACTGAGGCCCTTCTCCATGCCCCGGCACCCTAACATGTGCTTTCTGCACCTCCAGGTGGGCCCTTACCATGGCTGTCTGCTTCATTCTGACCCTCATCGTGACTTTCTATTTCCTGGGCTTGCTGTGTGGCACGGTTGGCTACAGCAAGAGGGCCACTCCAACCACTCGAGGCTGTATCTCAAACATGGGAGGCATCTTCCTCATGGTGTGAGTATTTGCTCATCTTTGCCACACGGGGATGGCCGTGAAGAGAAGAGGGAGGGTGATGGTTGCCCAGAGCCAATGGTTGCAGGGCCGAGAGCACTGCATTCCAGGGGAAGGGGAAACCCGGAGCCATCGTGCTTTTGCTAAGATGGGAAATTCCATCTACCATGAAAAGTAAAAGAAGACTGAAAAAGTTATACTTTGATATACACACTTGGATGCAGTGCTCATATCTAATGAGCTCCTCTTTAAAGAAGTTATACAGTTCATTTCCAAGTTTATTGGTATGCATTGCATTGTTCTTCCACCCATGTATCCCTCTGTCTGTATCCATCCATCCTCAGCCATTTACCATCCATCCACCCATCCACCCTCTCATCATCTATCACCCATTTGTTAGCCATCGTCCGGTCCATTATCCACCCACCCATCACCCCACCCATCCATTCGCTCACCAGATACATGTTGAGGAATGACCCAGTGTCAGATACTGTTCAATGTGAGCAACTCTGTCTGTAATTTTGTCTTAAAATTTAAAGCAGATATTTCCAACTTTGTCTGTAATTTTATCTTAAAATTTAAAACAGATATTTCCAACTCTTTTTTTATTTGATATGCCAAAAACCAGTAACAATTATGGACCTCATTCCCATGACCTGAAGGAATGCTTTGAGGCTCTTCCTGTTTCTGGAGCAAGTAGATGCCTTTGGGCTACACTAGCACAGGACAAGATGTATGGAGATGTTACTGGTGCCTACTGTAGCAAATCGAAGAACAAAGGGAAGACAAGTGATACAAGTGGTTTCCAACTCAACACCCCTGGAAGTTAGACAAGGATTTTCAATTACTTATAGGAACAGCTTTGAGTTTACCCGAGTGGCCAGCCTGCAGTAGACTGGATACATTGTCCCTACCTACCTCAAAGACATTTATATTTGAGTTCTGATCTGGAGGGGGAAAGTCCTTATTTTACCAGTGTGTGACAAAGAGGGGGTTGGATGTAACTGGAAGTGGGGAGGGAATGTAAACTAGATTTGGGGGTAGAGAAAGGGAGACTTCATCTTTCATACAAGAATCCATTAATCCATGTGGGGTCTCGGAATGAGACTCTGAGAAGCTCATTTAGTCAGTGGTAAGGAGTGTGATGGACTCCAGGGGGACGGTAAAGATTTGGGATAAGTCCATTGGGCAGTTGGAGATTCCGATCTCAACTGCATGCATTCATCTTCCCTCTGCCTCCAGCACCTGTAAGCCCTGCTGGGGTCTCTCCAGCTGCCCTTCATGCTGCTCTTTGGCCCCTCCTGATGCAAGGCCAGCTTGGCCCCTTTTGCAAGCCCATGGGCACTGTCCTGCTTTGGAGCTTCCCTTGTTCTGTGCCCTTGGTGGTTCACCAGTACCTCGGGCCGTGTCTGGGCTGCAAGAGACTTCAAATCACATGGTCCCTAGAAAAGGTCTAGGGTGAAAGAGCCCAGGGTTTACTACCCTCTGCCCCTGCTACTGGGCAGTCAACTCACCCCGCCTGCTCAAAGCACAAGATAGAAGCTCCCCTGGCAACACTGAGTAGGATTAGTGGATGCTTGTATGAAAGATGAAGTCATTCTCTCTTTTTTGGGTCACACCCGGCAATGCTCAGGGAGTTACTCCTGGCTCTGCACTCAGGAATTAGTCCTGGCAGTGCCCGGGGATCATATGGAATGTCGGGATCAAACCTGGCTCAGCCAAGTGCAAGGCAAATTCCCTCCTCACTATCCCCTAGATGAAGTTATTCTTAACTTGCTTTCCTTTCCTCTCCCCAGTGGGGTTGGACTCAGTTTCCTCTTCTGCTGGATAATCATGGTCCTTGTGGTTTTCACTTTTATCCTCGGTGGCAATGTGGAGAAACTGGTCTGTGAGCCTTACCAGGACCGGGAGATTTTCCAGGCAAGTGTGACCTTTTGTACCCAACTCCAGAGCTGGAGGGTTTCTTAAAAGCAGGGTCTTTCTTTTCCTCATCTCCCTGGCTCGTCTCATTGCTTACTTATTTCTGTTTTGGAGAAGCCTTTCATTCTCTCCAAAGCACGTGTCTCTTCCTTCTCACCTCTCACATCTTTCTAAAGCAAGTTCGCGCAATAAAAAGTACCTTGTTTCACTGAAATAATAAAAGTGCCAAAGTTGGGAGAGGTTGATCTGATTCACCATGTCTGGGGATTCCTCTTTGCCAAGGTGAAAGACCATGGTGGAATTCTTGCCTCAGGAGCATTAGTTAAACCAGTTCTGGGATCCAGCTCTTGATGTGGACATGGGGTTCATGAAGTTCTTAGCAATAGCAGGCAGGAACAACAGTGTAGAGTTGAGGCAGACTGACTCTCCATGTGGTCTGCACTGTCATAATCCCTATTTGATCCTCTGCATCGCATTTGCTCCCTGGAGCACTTCCAAGAGCTAAGTCCTAAGCACCACTAACTGTGGCCCGGAAACAAACAACAAAAAAACAAAAAAAAAAAAACAGCAAAAACAAATCTCAGCAGTAGTTCCCAAATGTGCCTCAGAACATCAGAGGACTGATTCCTGGGTTTCCTCTTTAGTCCGGAGGTTTCTGACTGTCCTCAACCTCCAGTGCTGGGGCCCGAACCCAGGCACTCACACATGCTCATGCTACCACTCAGCTATACCCCAGCACTGCTCAGCTATACTCCAGCTCAAGTCTCTGATGTTTTCAAGACTGCGTGAAAGCCTGGAGATTTCATTCACAAAACCTGCGAACTTGAGTTTTTTTTTTTCTTTTTGGGTCACACCCGGCAATGCACAGGGGTTACTCCTGGCTCTGCACTCAGGAATCACTCCTGGCGGTGCTCAGGGGACCATATGGGATGCTGGGGATCGAACCGGGCCGGCACAGGCCGGCTGCGGGCAAACGCCCCTACCGCTAGGCTAGCACTCCAGCCCGCGAACTTGAGTTTTTGAACAGATTTCATTTCTGAATGACGCTTATCCCAAGCAGCATGGCACTGATTACAGGGTGGAATCTTTCAGTCACTGGGCTCTGTCTGGATGGGTGCTGAACTTATCCAACCCCTTCTGAGGTACCCTGGATGACTCAGCCCAGTGTGGGGTCTAGAAGAATCTCTGCATCTTACTGATCTCTCTTGAAATCAACATACACCCCAAAAATGCCACCCTAATAATTCAAATAGCTCTAATAACTAACTCAAATAACTCTAATAACTCAGTCTCTCCCTCCCTCCCTCCCTCTCTCTCTTCTCTCTCTCCCTCTCTCTCCCCCACTTCCAATGTGTTTATTCTACTAAAATGAAGTGTTCTCAAAAATAAAAGAGTAATTTTGGTAATTCCCATTGGTGCTACCCAGAGATAAAAATGCCCCCCATTTAAAAAATTTAACTCTATCTGGGGGAATGGTAAAAGGCTCGGCCAGCCTCTGGCCATGTCCTACATAGCTCCTAGGGCTTGCTCAGCATGCAGGCGGCCATGCTGACCAGACTTGAAGCGGGGATTTGGGCCCCTCCGTCCATTCCTCAGACTCCATGTCAGTAGGCATGGCCCTGAGCTCCCAGCCACCACAGCCAACCACCGGAAGACAGACACTCCAGATCCACAGCTGTGCTGGCACGTGGCCACAGACAATCTTAGACTATAACACATGTTAGCACTAGGTCCTTTCCAGGATCTTTCTCATTTATACACTGTAATGATCATTCAAGTTGCAACAAACTGGAGAGGTTATGGGGAATGAGGAATTATGATGTCACACTAGAACTCACTATTGACTATGACATAGAGACATCATACAGCATTAATATCTGTAGGGAAAGCCACAAAGTATAACAAAAGAGAGAGACAGAGAGAGAAAGAGAAATACAGGAACAAATACAGAGAGATAGAGAAATGCAATAGGACAGGCAGGGTTTGGGTGGGGGCGTGTTTGGGACATGGGTGGTAGGAATTTGGCACTGGTGGAGGGATGGGTGCTGGAACACTGTATGGCAGAGACCCAATTATGAATATCCTTGTAATTGTATATCTCACATGGTATAATAAAAATTTAATAAATAAATGAATATAAATAAAAATTTATTTTTTTTTTTTTTTTTTTTTGTCACACCCGCAATGCTCAGGGTTACCCTGGCTCTGCACTCAGAATTACCCTGGCGGTGCTCGGGAACCATATGGGATGCCGGGGATCGAACCCAGGCCGGCACAGGCCGGCGGCTGGCAACGCCCTACCCGCTGGGCTATCGCTCCGCCCCTATAAATAAAAATTTAACTCTAGCTGTTTCATCTTGTTAAAAGTTTTGGACTTCCTGGACACCTCAAGTTTACAACACTGATAAACCAGGAGTAGCACACCAGATTGGATGGGTTGCAATGTAAAAGGCATCCAATTGTGACTAACAAAATATCAATACAGAAGGCTTAACCTGTAATACCATCTTGGTAATATATTATACAGGAGTTTAACAGCTCTCTTCACTAACTCTCTTCTGAGGAAATATCACTCTGGCCCCATCCCCACCCATTTTAATAGATACATAAAAGTACAATCATTCCCAATTACATGCATGTCTATCGCCGTGAAGCTAACTCATGAGTCAATCCTAAATATATGCTGTGTGTAGGCAGAGACAGTCCAGGTTTTAATTGATTTTTGTCGAGATCATGAAGGGCTAGGTCAGAAATTCTCTGCCTTCCCACTAGCTCCTAATAACTCAAATGGCTCTCTCTCTCTCTCTCTCTCTCTCTCTCTCTCTCTCTCTCTCTCTCTCTCTCTCCCCCCACTTCCAATGTATTTATTCTACTAAAAATGAAGTGTTCTCAAAAATAAAAAAAATAAAAGAGTAATTTTGGTAATTCCCATTGGTGTTCCCCAGAGATCTATTGCTTTGATCCAATGACATTGTTATTTAAAATTGTGACATGAAAAGGCGAAAGATCTATGTATCAGAATATCCATGCTATTCTCTATCTGAATTAGTGAGAAACGGTTGTTTTCTCATTTGTTCCAGATTTTGGACACGCCATATTTGCTAAATGAGCAGTGGAAATACTTTCTCTCAGGACTTATATTTGATGACCGGAACTGGCTCTCACTTTTGAAGAGACTTACAAGTATGGAGAAGTGTATCAGGGCCAGGGAGCGGGTTATTGCTTACAAGTTTTTCAGAGAACTTTGCTTTCCACACGCCTCTAGTCTTAGAAGGTTTCCAAGCTCCAAGCTGAGTCTTCCTCACGCCTTAGCAGAGCCACAGTCATCAGACCTAAACAGCAGCCCTTTGCCTGAAATCCTTGTAGGCCATGAAACCAGTGTGTCCCCTGGTTCCTGCCTATAAATAATGGGGGTCTCTCACAGGGGAGGCGACTCTTAACACACTGTAAGGGGTCACCAGGCCACTCTTGTTCATCCAGCCTCAGTCACTGGTCACAGGAATCCAGCCCTGGCACTGGGCTGCATGGCCAGTAACTATGAGCCTGACTGCCCAGTGCCCACTGAAACTAAGTGTGCTGCAGGGTGCACATTGGGAGAGAGCAAACTCAGTTTACTGCCAGGTTGAGGAGGAGACAAAAAGAGAAATAGGTTCAGTGGCCTATGGAAGCTATTGACCAGAAGAGATTTTCATTGAAGTAGGGAACAGGCGGGCCTGGTGGTGTTTGGGCAGGGAACAGGGGGCAGGCCTAGTAGTAATTGGGCAGAGAGCAGGGGTGGGCCTGGTGGTGCTTGGCAGTTCCCAGTGCTGCTAAGTGGCTCAGCAGGGACCCCTGGAACCCCTTCTGCACTCAGGGTGGGGAGATAAGCAGTCTCTCTGCCACTTCACCCTCCATGGTGAGAGAAGGTGTCCACCAGCTGTGCAACTCACAGGATCTCTGCTTACCCCGCAGTAACTGCAAGGAGAACAGAGGCATTTATACCACACTAAAGCTAGACCGGAAGTACAACGTCAGCCAAAAGCTCAACTTTAAAGAGGTGAGTCTTTGGGACCAGCCTGAGATGGTAAGGCCCCCACCCCCCACCCCATTGAAGACTCGTGGGTCAGCTTGAGGGTGTCAGGCCTTGAGAGAGACTCAGTTGCAGATGATGAACAGGTTGGTTTGTTTTGGAGGGGCTCACTCCTGGCTCGGTGCTCAAGGATCACTCCTGGAGGTGCTCAGGGAACCATATGCAGTGACCGGGATTGAACCAGGATCGCCACATGGCCAGATGCGAGGCAGAGCCCTTATTCCTTCACTGTCTCTTGGAGGCTGACAGTGTTGGTGTGAGACACAGATGAGGGTATGAGGAACACAGAGCCTGTAGCTGTACTAAAGATCATCTTAAAATGGCTCCTGGGGATTAGATCCATAGCACAGTGGGGGAAGGCACTGACCTCGCACACAGCCGAACCCGGTTCTATCACTAGCACCCCATATGGGCCCCAGAACCTCCCCAGGTGTGATCCCTGAGCACTGAGCCAGGAGTAAGCCCAGAGCCCTGAGCCGAGGTGGTATTGGGGGTGTGGAGGGGATGAAAGACGACCATCCAGTCTGGTATGCTTTCCTAGGGACTATCCTTGAGCACAGAGCCAGGAGTAAGCCCTGAGCATGTGGGTGTGGCCCATAAAACAAATCACAGCAACCAAAGCAGACGCCCTTTCCCGCCCTGTGCTGGGAGCCACACGCCATCTTCCTCTGCAGCCAACAGCCCACCTCCGCCATCCTATTGCCAGGTCCTCACATCTCTCTCCTTGCCCAGTCTCCTGCCTCTTCCTTGGAAGAGGACGGCCACCAGACCTGCATCTGTGCTCCCCGAATGTCCTCTCCACTGCCCTACCTCGAAAGTGCCTAGGCACAATCCCTGCCCCTGTACTAGGAGGTCACCCCTCCCTACTAGTACTGAGCATAGAGTTGCAGGACCATTTGTTTCCCTCTGTACCTCATCGTGGGGCCTCGGAGGGAGGTGGGGAAGGTGCTGGAACAGGGCACTGCTGGCTCACGCCGCTGATATAATTTTTCGATTCTGTGCCATGTGTTAAGTTCCTGGGGAGAGCGGGCTTCTCTGTGACCTTCCTTTACATCCTGCAGCTGACCAATACCATAAACCGTGAGTTTGATCATGTGAAAATCGACCTGAGCAGAATTGTTTTGCTGGATGAGAAAGGAAAACAAGGTCTTAAGAATTTCGGTGCCATCGGAGTGGACAAGATCAATTATAACCACTTCTTAACTGAGGTAAGCCCTCGTCTTCCTGCTTCCTGTTTGGGGGAAAGTGGAACATGGGATATGTGGGTCTCTTCCTTTTTTTTTCAGTTTTGGTTCTATTTTTGTGTTTTTGATAGTGTTACTCCACATCATATAAAATAATTTTCTTTTTAATTTATGTTTTATTGACTCCCCATTCAATAGGTCATTACAAAGCTGTTCATGATTGGGTTTCAGTCGCACAGTGTTCCAGCACCCATCTCTCCACCAGTGCACATTTCCCAACACCAATGTGCCCCATTTCCCTCCCACCCACCCCCCCCACCACCTGCTTCTACAGCAGATACTTTCCTCTCCTCTCTCTCTCTCTCTCTCTCTCTCTCTCACGCACGCTTACTCGCTCGCTCTTTTCTCTCTCCTTTTGTGCATTGTGGTTTGCAATACAGACAACGAAGGGTTATTTTATATATTTTGTATGTCATTTTATATATTATTTTATATAATATATATGTTATATAAAATAATATATATATCCCTTACCTACTTTCAATACTTAGTCCTAGTCTAGCGTGACCCTTTCCAGCAATTGTCAAACTGGTCCCTTCTCTCTCTTATCTCCCCTCCTTCCCTTCACACTTGCGGTTGCTTCCAACCATCGACACGTCCCTCCTGGTCCGTTTTGCCTGACCTTAGAAATTAGTCTCATACTATCTGTAAAATGATTTTCAGGGGAGCCATTCCCTAGCGGTAGGATCATGCTGTGGCCCAGCTGCCATCTCTGCCCAAGCCCCAGGCATCAAGCCCCCACCCCATTCGAAGTTGCTCCTATTCCTCCCTCCCACAATGGGCAAGCCCCATCCCCACCAGAACTGTTCCTTTTTTTTTTTTTTTGATTTTTTGGGTCACACCCGGCAATGCTCTCCTGGGTCTGCACTCAGGAATTACTCCTGGTGGTGCGCAGGGGGACCATATAGGATGCCGGGGATCAAACCCAGGCCGGCATGGGCCGGCCGGCAAGGCAAATGCCCTACCCGCTGGGCTATCGCCCGCCCCACCAGCACTGTTCTGATTCTGCACAGGCATCTGCACTAGACATTTCTGCAACATAGAACCAGACAACCCACAACCTCTGGTGTCTGATGGCCTGAACAGGCCCCCTTCCTTGTAGCGTAATGGTGGCCAAACAGCCCCATGCCACAACCAAATAGTACATAATAATAAGCCTCGCATTCATTTCTTTGTATGATTTGACTATTTCAGTGGCTTGGAAGACATGTGACCTTTCCTGTAGAAATAAGCCTGCAGGGGCCAAAGCAATAGTCCAGTGGGGAGGGCGTTTGCCTTGCACGCAGCCGACCCTGGGTTCAATCCTTGGCATCCCATATGGTCCCCTGAGCACCGCCGGAGTAATTCCTGAGTGCAGAGCCAGGAGTAATCCCTGAGCATCGCTGGGTGTGACCCAAATAAAAGCAAAATAAAAAATAAAATAAAAATAAAAAGAGGGTCGCAGATGCTGCCACCATGGGACTTGGCAAACCTCCTTCGCTTGCTCACAGCAACTCGTTACAGTGAGAAATTCTGTAGCCACAACAGCTTTTTTTTTTTTTTTTTTTGCTTCCATTGCAGGTAAATAAATATCCCACCAGAGGGGATCTTCTGTCATTTGTCATCAAGGTAGAAGAAGCAGCCAACAATTTGGTGAGTCCAGAGAGTGAATAGCAAAAAAGTGATATTTCGTAGACCCTGAATGTTGGTGCTGGCCACAGGGGTAGAAGCTACTGAGGCTGTCCCTTGTGTACCACATGTGCTCCCTGTGCATGCTGGAATCCTCTCACACCCCAAGGCCTGAGTGTCCAGGATCGTGACAAACCCATCAGGGCCCTCAGAAGGGCCCGCAAGGGTGCTTCTGGCCATGGCTCTGGGCACTGACGTCATCACTGCCTTCACCTCAGAACCATTTTGCCTCTTTGCCCCTCCCCCCCCCCAGCACCAAACACTCATGTACACATACAAACACCAAACACTTGTGTGCACATGTGTACATACACACCCACACACACATGCACATGACACACATGAACACACACACACACACACACACACACACACACACACACTTCCTTTGAATAGTAACGGGATCCGGCAGGGAGACCCCAGCTGCTGTCCTGCTTTTCCACCCCTTGGGGAGAAGGGAAGGCAGCGAACCCAGCCATGCCACTGAGCTTCCCCGCCAGCAACTCCTTCACCTGCCTGCAACTCCGTAGCCCTTGTCGGGGTCCCTGCCAAGAAGCTGCAGGGTGGAGAGGAGGGGCCCAGGATGGGGGAATGGGCAGTGTACCCGACTCAGCCATCCTGTGACAGCCTCTGTGCCTCAGTCTCCCCAGCAGCAAAGTGCAGCCTCAGATGGCCACCTCAGCACCCCAACAACATGAGGTGTCTCCCCAACAGCAAAGTGGGGCCCAGGATGGCCACCTCAGTATCCCAACACACGGTTATGCAGTGGCGTCACAGTAGTCCCATTGTGGGTGAGGTGGGAAAGGGCTCGTGAGCCCAGGTCACTGCTCTTGGTTCTGCAGTGTGAAGTGGCATAGCCCTCCTGGGGCCACCTCCAGCCCTGCCCCGTGCCATTCCCTACCAAAGCACAGGGGGCAGTGCCGGCCTGTGGTCTCTGTGAGAGGGGATGCCTTTGACCGCGAGGGCCGCTGACCTGTGTCTCCTCCGTCCGCACTGCAGACCCAGCAGAATTTGCGGCAGGACCTACTGACCCAAGCCCAGGAAGTCAACCACACCCACGGGACGATACTCGTCCCTCTGCGGCAAACTGCGGTAACCAGTCACAGTCGTGGCCCCGCTGTGGCCTATGCCCATCTCATTTCACCGCTTGAGCGTTTCACAGACCCTTCGCCCAATGCTGACATCCCACACGGGTCCACAGGGGCCAGAGCCTCCGGCACTGTTGTAGGAATCCATGACAGGACCAGACTCTGGACAGAGCTTCTTGCTCCTCACCTTGTCCCACCCGAGGGACATAGCCATGCCCACTAATTTACACTTCCAACTGTGTGGCTTTGGGATGCTGGACAAAGGTGCCTTGTGGGGGGTGGCCTCCAGTGTTCACCTCTGCCTCACAAATCAAACCGAGCCACACCTATGGGGAAGATTTTAAAAAGTGGTGCCTGGGACCAGAAGATAGTCCAGTGGTTATGTAGCTGACCCAGGTTCGATTCCTGGCCCCAGACAGACTCTGAAGCACAGCCAGGTGCAGCCCTACAGGCTCCCAGAACCACTGGGGTGCCCTGAGTGTGGCCACACCAGGAAGCTCTCTGGATGCCCTTGGGAGGCCTCCCCACCATGGCTTTTTCAACCAGATCCCATTCAAGAGCATTCTTTTTTTAAGGTTTTTTTTTACAATTACAAATATATACAATTAAAAAGTTCATATTTGGGTTTTGGTCATACAGTGTTCCAGCACCCATCCCTCCACCAGTGCCCATCTCCCACCACCAATGTCCCCGGTTCCCTCCCCCTTCCCCCAGCCCTCCTCCATGGCAGGTTCTTTATTTCTTTCTTCAAGAGCATTCTTTTTTTTTAACATTTTATTATACCACCATGAGATATATAATTACAACGTTCATGTTTGGAGGTTTCGGTCACATAGTGTTCCAGCACCCCGCCCTCCACCAGTGCCCATTTCCCACCACCAATGTTCCCAATTCCTCCCCCCCTCCCATAGCCTGCCTAAATGGCGGGTTCTTTATCATCAAGAGCATTCTTGAACTCCCTCTTTTTTTTTAGGTTGGGAACATTCTTTGATTTTATATCACAGTTTTATAATATCAAACTATTACTCTGACAATTCTCTGTAAATATTTCCTGAAATATTATGCAAAAGGTTTATGATACTCTTGATTTTCTATTTTTCCTTTTAAATGCTCAACCTATTCTTTCTATGATTATTATTCTTTCATTATTATTCTATTATTATTTTTGTTCTATTCTTTCTATTAATTCCACATATCTCTCACCATTTTTTTTTTTTGTTTTTTGGGGTCACACCCAGCAATGCTCAGGGTTACTCCTGGCTCTGCACTCAGGAATTACTCCTGGCGGTGCTCGGGGATCATATGGGATTCCGGGATCGAACCCAGGCTGGCATAGGTTGGCCAGTGCAAGGCAAACGCCCTACCTGCTGGGCTATCACTCTGGCCCTCTCTCACCATTTTTTAAAAGTCCTCCCCTTTGTTCTAAAATTGCCTCTGGGGCTGAGTGATAGTACCGTGGAGAGGGTATTTGCCTTTCATGGGACCCACCCGAGTAGTACCGTGGAGAGGGTATTTGCCTTTCATGGGACCCACCCGAAGTTCGATCCCCCGGCATCCCATATGGTCTTCTGAGCACGGCCAGGAGTAATTACTGAGTGCAGAGTCAGGAATAAGCTCTGAGCATCACTGGGTATGACCTAAAAAGCAAAATCATCATCATCATCATCATCACTTCACTTGATCACTTGACTTCCTGTAGATCATCAATTACTTGAGCGGGCACCAGTAACATTCAATATGTCCTGGCACATGCGAGATAGCCCAAGGGCATCTGCCTGCTCCAGGAACATAAAGAGCCTCAAACCATTCCATCAAGTCATGGGAATGAGGTCTATAATTGTTACTGAGTGGTAAATAAAAAATAAAATAAAATCACCCTCCCCTGGGGAGGCTGCTCACCTTGCGTGCAGCCACACTGGGTTCTGTCCCAGCTTTCTTGGGCTAGCAGAGACATCCTGTGTTTTTCAGCCCAATTGCATGTGCCCAGATCCCTCCCCACCCATGTCTCACACCTGCAGGGTGAGCGATGCACAGGGGTGCTCGTTGCAACTGCTTGGGAGACACAGGCTCTTTGGGTGGAGCCTGAGACCTGTGTTCTGCTGCTCCTCCCTAAACGGTTACCTGCTGTCTCTGTCTGTCCTCCAGTACAAGATAGACAGAAGCCTACGAGAACTGCAGAAAACAACCAGTAACCTGGAGGTAAGATGATTCATATTCTTGCTATGCAAAAACAACAAAAAACAGATTCTCAGAGCTTGAGGTTTTGTTTTTTTTTTGCAGATGTGCTGTTTTCTGTAAATAACTGCATTGAAGTAACAGCATGTTCTTCACAGCCCAGAGCTGTTCTGCTGTTTGATAGGTGTAGAAAGGTTGAAAACTGCTGCTCTGCTGCCCGCGTTAGAACTGCCAACCTGTGGGCTGTGTGCAGGAGAGCCCCTGGTCTGTGGTGTGAGAAGGTTAAAGGGGACTGGAGCGATAGTACCGCAAGAAGGGTGTTTGCCGTGTGTGTGGACATCTTGGGTTCAATCCTTACCATTACAAATGGTGCCCTGAGCATTGCCAGGAGTTATTCCTGATCACAGAGCCAGGAGTAAACTCTAAGCATCACCAGGTGACCAAGAAAAAAAAAAAAGAAGCAAAATAATAATAAAAGACATGGGGGTCTCTATACTTTCAAAGTGTTTCATTTCATGGGAGAGGTGTTTGGGGCCACACTCAGTGGTATCCAGGGATTCCTCCTCCTGTTTCTACATGAGGAATCACTGCTGAGTACCCAGGGTACCATTTGTAATGGCAGGGACTGAGCCCAGGTCTGCTGCACCCAACTCCTCATATTCTCTCTGGCTGATATGTGGGTTTTTGGGATTTTTGGGTTTTTTTTTTTAAATTTTTGGAGTCATAGTTGGCAATGCTTGGGGATTACTTTTGACTCTGCATTCAGGAATTACTCGGGTTGGTGCTCAGGGGACCATATGAGATGCCATGGATCGAATCCGGTTTGGCCACATACAAGGCAAACGCCTCCCCTGTTGTACTATCGCCTCCAGCCCCAGATATGCTTTATTCCTTTGGTTTTGGTCTTTTGGGTCACACCCAGTGATGCTCAGGGATTATTCTTTGCTCTCCGCTCAAGAATTACTCCTTGTTGACTCGAGGGACCATACAGGATGCCAGGGATTGAATTTAGGTCTGCGGTGTGCAAGGCAAACACCCTCCCTGCTGTCCTATCTCTTCAGCCCCAGATGTGGGTTTCTACAATTGCTTTAAGTACAAAAAGACAGATTCCACCACTGCTTAGTTTAAAGACTGATGTGCATGCCCTCTGGGCACTGGTCCTGTCCCTGTTTTACAATGCAGGCTCGGTCCACTCCACAGGACACCTGGGCCATGGTGCTGTGTCCACATGCATGAGCCCAGCAGGCGCCCGCGCCCTTTCACTAAGTTAACTGCTTCCCTTGCTCTCAGCATTACCCGCCACAAACCTGAGCTCACAAAGTCTCTGAACTCCAGCGCGTCTTCCAGACACTGCCCTCTGAGTGGCTTGACCTGAGAGAGCTGCTTCTTCCCTGGGTCCCCTGGCCCTTGGGGGCTGTAAAGGGTGTCCTGGGCAGCCAGTGCTTAAACCCAGCCCTTCCCACTCTGTCCACCTGAAAGTGTCCAGAGCCAGTACCAGGCCTGCCGGGTGGTCAGGGTCACATTCGTGGACATCAGGGAGTATCTATACCCCAGTCCTAGGGGCTGGACCCGGGAAGTAATCTACCACCAGCAGTGGGGACAGTCAGCCACAGACCACTGACTACCCCTCCCTCAGACCTCTGAGGCACTCACCTTGATCCTCCCATGGCCACCAACAAGCTCCATGTCTATCTTCCCTGACTGAGCTGGTAGGTGGCCAGGCCACAAAGCTGAGCTCAGCCCCTCAGCCGGAGGCAGCTTCCTCCATGGATTCCCTTCAGTCACAGCGCTTGCCACACGTGTGCTTCCCACACATGGAGCTTCCTACAGTGAAAGCCACATGGTTGTCACCACTGGGGCTTTGTGGGCATCTGAGGCCCGAGATGCAGACCTTCAGGGGGTGTGGGGCACGCTGCCATTTCTTGGCAGAGTCTTCACCACTGGGAACCCGGAGTAAGGCCCAAGTGTCCTTCATGCCCAGATATCACACGTTCCTCAGGTCTCTCAAGGGAACCAGGGGAAGGGGGCACCTTTTCCAGGGACACTGGGTTCTCTTGGCCAGTGCCAACCTCACCCCTCTCTGAGTGACAGGGGGCAGAAAGTGCACCAGGGAGCAGAACAGTAGCAGTAACATCCCATGTCCTAGGCGTGGTGGCAGCGCCCAGGGTCAGCTCTCTCGTGGGTGGCCAGCTCTCATGAGGTGAATGAGACGATGCCAGCACAGGTCCTGACCCTATGCCTGGGCTGACCATCAAGCGCTAAGCTGCTGCCCACAGAGGGCCTGTCCTAGGAGCACCTCTACTTCCCAGCCCCTGGACCAATAAGTGCAGGTAATGTGGAGCATCTGTGACAGTCCCTGCATCCTGCGCAGTGTCTCACTGAGTCTATCCCCGCCCCTGCTTTCCCAGGCACGCAGTGGACGCCTCATCTCCAGCCTGGAGTCCACGCAGGACTTCTTCACCACCTCTGATTTTGCCCGCAAAGTAAGTTTCCTTCCTCCCCCCTTTTTTCCCTTTGGGTGTTTGGACCACAGCTGGCTCTGTGCTCAGGGATCACTCCTGGTGGGGATCAGAGCCATATGGGGTGCCGGGATGGAACCTGGATCAGCATGTGTGAGGCAAGTGCCATCCCTGCTGTGCTGTAGCTCCAGCCTTACAAAAAGAATCTCTCAGGGTGGTGGGTGGGCAATTGGCTCCCTGAGACTTTGTCCCACATGCAGCTCCTGACATCACATGCCTCCCCAGCACTACCCAGTGTGACCCTCAGTGCCAACGGTGTCAACACTGAACCATCAGGTCCACAAAGCTGGGCCAAGCATCACCAGGAGTTACCCATAGGCCCCTAAGCACAGCTATGGAGCACACCCCCCATTGAGGAGCTGTTTCTTAGAGTTCAGAATGTGTCTCTGATGGAGCACACCTGTAAGCCCAGACAAAAAGCAACAAACAACCCTAACTCTGTTGATACATGTGTGCGTGTGTGAGTGCACATGTGTGTGTTTTGTGTCTGCTCGCCCAATTGAGAGAGAATGGCACAAGTCACCCAGCTGCTTCGTGCTCTCATCCCACTCCAGGAAAGTCAGAAGTACGTGAACTCCATCATCTCGTACTCGAACGCTACGGGCAGTGGGCCCTTACATCGGTAAGTGGCCTGTCTCTGTAGTTCCACACACTTTCATAGGCCGGGATTCGGTGACTCACTTTCTAGGATTAAATCCGACAAGATGAGGTGAGATCTTTGGCAACCCAGAGGAGTTCAAGGGCCTTGAATGTGGCCCATGAGGGAGGTGTGTTGACTCTACACCAGAGCCATAGCACATCAGGGAGGGTGTTTTCCTTGTACACGGCCAGCTTGGGTTCAATCTTGAAATCCCATGTGGTCCCCCCAAGCACCGCCAGGGTAATTCCTGAGTGCAGAGTCAGGAACCCCTTGAGCATTGCCGGGTATGACCAAAAAAGCAAAATTAATAATAATATCATAATAATAATAATAATAATATAATCACTTGTATCACTTATCTTCCCATTATTCATCAATTTGCTATGTCCTATTGAGTGCTAGTGTAGCCCAATAGCATCTGCTCACTCCAGGAACACGAAGAGCCTCAAACCATTCCTTCAGGTCAGGAAATGAGGTCTCTAATTGTTACTGGCTTTTGGCATATCAAATACGACATGGGTAGCTTGCCAGCCTCTGCTGTGTGGGTGGTACTCTCAGTAGTAGGCTCTCATCTTGTGCATTTACTTAAGAACCACATTTAGAAATGCACTCTGGAAGGCTCTGGAAAGCTTAGCGATGCTTTTGCCAAATCTGCATAGCAGTCCTCAGAAGTTACCTAGGTGGACTCAGATACATAGGGCAGAACTGCTACCAGCTCTCCCTATGCTCAGCTGATCATGAGGTGCCCGGGGAGAGAAGGTGGGTTCTAGCCCTGGGCTGCCATCCCAATAGAGCCTTGCAAGAAGCCGGAGGAACCCACACACACCATGAGGGCAGTCATTTTCAACATCCAGACTCCACACCTCGTCAGAGCTCCACCCAAGAGAAAAGTTGATCTCTCCCCCTTGTGGTTCATCAGTAAATAATAATAATAATAATAATAATAATAATATTGTTATTATTATAATAAAAGACTGTACACATGTGCTCCAAGAGGTATGGGGGCAGCTTCTCTGCACCCCCTCAAAGGCTACCTTGGGACTGTGCCCTCCCCTGTACCACTCCCCACTCCTCAATTTGCTTCACTCTTTATCAAAGAAACACGAAGTGAATCTGGACAGGCGAGTAGGTTAGCCATACCTCTCTTGGGAACAGAAACCATTTGTACAGAGCTGCCTTGTGACACCGGTGTCATCTTCACAGGATATCTATAAGAAACACTCAAAGGTGAGATGGAAAGAAAAATAAAGCAACTCTGGGCAAAATTCACAAGGCCAAAAGTGTATAAAAGAGCAAGTAGATTGCTAGGTCCTAAACCAAGGACGCGTAAGGCAAGGGACAGTATAGCAGACAGGGTGCTTGCCTTGTATGCAGCTGTCATGGGCTTGATACCCATAGGGACCCCTAACCCCACTAAGAGTGGTTTCTGAGTGTAGAGCCAGAACTCAACCCTGAGCACTGGCCTGGTGTGGCGCAAAACAGAAACAAAAAAAAGAAAAGATGTGAGGAAATTCATGCTAAAGGGCCAGAGTGACAGAGCAGTGGGCAGCGCATGTGGTCAACCCAGGTCCAATCCCCACACCCATTATGGATGGTGTGCCTGAGCCTGCCAGGAGTGATTCCCTTATCTCAGAGTCAGCTTTTGAGTTCACCAAATATGGCCAACAAAAAACAATATTTTTTTGCAGCTAATTAATTTGCAGTTGACCAAATATGGCCAACAAAAAAAAAAAAAGAAAGAAAGAAATTCAAGCTATGGTGCCATTTGGGTACATGTACTTTATCCCTTAATACTTTGGGGACATAGTCTGGAGGGGAAGGAAAAGAGAAAGGGAAAGAAATAGGGCCAGAGCGATAGCCCAGCAGGTAGGGCGTTTGCCTTGCATGCGGCTGGCCCATGCCGCCGGGTTCGATCCCCGGCATCCCATATGGTCCCCCGAGCACCGCCAGGAGTAATTCCTGAGTGCAGAGCCAGGAGAAACCCCTGAGCATTGCTGGGTGTGACCCAGCAAAAAAAAAAAAAAAAAAAGAAAGGGAAAGAAATAAAGAACCTGCCATGGAGGAGGGCTGGGGAGGGGGAGGGAACCAGGGACGTTGGTGGTTGGAGATGGGCACTGGTGGCGGGATGGGTACTGGAACACTGTATGACCAAAACCCAAATATGAACTTTTTAATTGTATATCTTTGTAACTGTAAAAATAAAAAAATTAAAAAATTAAAAAATTTTAAAAATACTTTGGGGGTTTTATGATTATGATTATTAATTGAATCACCATAAAATACACAGTTACAAAGTTGTCCATGATTGGGTTTAGTCATACAATAGTTCCATCACCCATCCCTTCACCAGTGCACGTTTCCCACCACCCAGTTTCTCTCCTATACCCCTCTTATGACTCTCTCTCTTTCTCTCTCTCTCTCTCTCAGTATTCCTTAATACTTGGTAAAAGGCTGGAATGATGAGTCTTACTCTTCCTAATACCAGGGCTGGACACTGGAGACGGTTCCGAGACAAGCAGGGCTCTATGACCCCTGCATAGAAACCAGCTTCCAGCCGCCTCTCCTGGAGGCCGGGTGTCCTGTCATGAAATCGGCCAAGGGGAAATGGTCAGTACAGCTCCTTGTGGTTTGGGGCATGACTTACAGAGCTTCTGTGTCTTCCCCACAGATCACAGAGGAGATTGCAGGCTGCAGGCCCGTGGCCACCATCCTCGACTCGGCCTTTGAAGTCTTTCTATGCAGATCCATCACAGACCCCATAGTAAGACACCCTCCCATCCTGCCAATGAGGGGAGACCATCCATCCACTTGCCACCCCCTTGCAGCTAAGTTGTAGTTTGCATAGCAATGGTTTAAAATTGTCGTCTGCATCTTTCTGATACAGTTCTAGAATGCAGGACCTAAGTGCTAACATGCAGACGCTGAGTCATGATTGCTCACACACTGGGAGGTTCCAACGCCTTCCTAAGGGGGACATAGATATGGAGGCTAGGCACCCCCAAATGAGAACTCACATCAGTCCAAAAGCTTTCAAAGGACAGTGATGAGGGGGCAGGTTGTCAATTGCTTAAGGGTCCTCAGAACAGCTCTGTATGGAGTATCTCTACATGCATGTTCACATGTTCTACCTCTGTAGAAGAGGTTCTATCGACAAGAACCCTCCCATCACTGAGAGAGGGAAAAACCAACTTCTTGGGTTCAAACAACCTTTGAGATGTCAAAGTATC